>JAJOOS010010869.1:0-31009 GCA_029582725.1 Solanum chiquidenum | reverse complement strand
GCGTTGGAAAGATCATTCCACGAGCTTCGCAAAAATAACTGGAACTACACCTAAATCATCCTGAGCTAGGAGTTATGACTGTTCAAAGTTGGCCAAAACTCACTTTTGCCCCATACTTAACCAAATTTTCAGATTTTTTAATTCTTTCCAAAAATGACTATTTCTAATTATAAGCTTCTTCATGGTTATTTCAAATTGCCGGATGTTACAAGAAGAGGGGGCCATAACATAACTATATATAAGGCGATACAAAATATATAAAAAAGGCCCGAAAGTTACCGAGAAAGATAAAAACTATATATAAGAACCAATCCTTTACTTGGCATCATTGGTACCTGAGTGACTAAAAACAGAAAGGACTATATACAGCAGAACTGCTAATCAAAATACAAAATACATAAACTGTACAAAAGAGGGAAAAACAGCAAGTCTTAGGATGCCTAAAGTTCCCCATGATCCAAGTCTATGATGGTCACATGTGAATCAATGCAAAGCGAGGGTGGCTCATTCAAGGAGATGCATCAGAAAATGATGCAAAAGTGAAGCATGAATACCCAAACATTGGGTACCCAATATGTATGCATCAGAAGCCGATCGAGCTCAAAAAGATCATAAATATATAATAAAAAGTATGATAGTGCTAATACTATGATTCATAAGTTAAAAGAAAATAAAAAAATCCATGATGATGATGATGATGATGACGAGGACGACGAGGATGAGGATGACGACGAGGACGAGGACGAGGACGACGACGACGACGACGATGATGATGATGATGATGATGAAGAAGAAGAAGATGAAGATGATGATGAAGATGATGATGATGATGATGATGATGATGAAGATGAAGATGATGATGAAGATGATGATGATGATGAGCACACACAACCAGGTAATTGTTGGAATATAATATTAACTATATGGTTGAATTATAGTATTGATTTTAATCCTTTATGAAGACTTTACATTTTATGTTAATTATTACAATAAATACTTTGTTTGAATAGATCATTGAATATTTAGACTGCCAATGCAGTCCTTCTGCTAATGGGGCAGGAATTCACCTGCATGAGCCATTGATTGATGCAATCAAACTGAAAGGTGTGGTGACAGTCAGTGCTTCCAATAATCTGCCCATCAGAGAAGTCATCCTATAAAATCAAGAACACAATTGAACTTACATGACAAGACCTTAATCTATATGAGGAGACAATCAAACTAAAATAAGTCCATACCAAAAAAATAGAACATGTAGATATTTCGGTTGACTGATACATGACGCGATTCATATGTGCAAAAATGACTTCTCTGCTCAATCCCCTATTAAAATTTCCAGTCTGATCTTGACGGGCCAACAAACCCTAAATTGAAGATCATAATTTGTACGAAGAAATTATTTCATAAAGAAAAAAAATTATACTATTATTTGTCCATTATTTTATCATAACTCACATTTTTCATGTAAACCTGAAAATTTTGAGTCATGAAATTTTGTACCTAAAATGTCACATACAACTTGTTATAATCTCTAAAAAGAAGTAAATGTTACAGATCAAATATGCATAATTTGCTTGGCAAGGAAAAATCAACTAGACATGGAAATTTTATAAAATTCAATAACCATTATCATTTAAGAAACTCATGTCAAGTGATAAATTTTTTCATTAGTCTTTTTCTGTTTTAAAAGTCAGTTTTAAGGATTCTTGCAGAAGTAAAACCTACCCATAGGCTATTCAAGAAAGATGTTCATGTTGTGTGAAATATTCTGAAGAGACTGAAACACATCTCTTTCATAATAGTGATGTTAGCAGGAAAATATGAAAACCATTTTTTAGCTTGTTTGGTATTCTATTTAATACTGCCAATATGAGGCAAATATTTATCCAATGATGAATTAAGGCGGGACATAACCCTATCCTGAATCTAGCCCTCCAAGCGGTACCCTCAATTATTGTCTGATAGATTTGGAAGGCTAGATGCAAGAGTAGATATGAGGATAATAAGATAAACCATAAGCATATTATCATCCTTGCATCCCAACAACTGAACCTCATTAGTCACAATAATTCAAAGTGATACCCCTAAGTTCTATGATGTAATTTTCAATGTTGAACAATTTATTACTATCATGGTGATAAAGTGGAGGAAACCTGGACATGACTTCTTAAAATTAAATTCTGATGGGAGTTCTAGGGGAAATCCAGGCCCTGGTAGTGGTGGATGTATTATCAGAGATGATAATGGAATGTTGAATGCGACCTATGCCTTCAATTTGGGTGAAGTATCTAACAATCAAGAGAAACTACTGCTATGCTAAAGGGACTAGAATGGTGTTGCTCTAATAACATCAGGAAGGTTGAAGTCGAGACTGATTCTTTGTTACTTGTCCAATGGATTACTGATACTTCTAAACCTCCTGGAGCATTTGGGATGATATCCAACATATTAAGAGGGTGATACAAAATTTTGAAGTTGCTACCATTCAACATACTTATTATAGAGAAGGTAATCATGTCGCTGATAGATTAACAAACTATGGAGTGGAATGCACATGCACAAAATGGTTCTCTACACCTCAACAACTACCTATAGAGTCAAGGGGAGAATATAATCTGGACAAAGTTGAATTCCTGTGCTTCAGAAGAAAACAAAACTACAAGACCATCTCTCTGGATAGGAGCTTGGAAAGAACCTACAGTTTTGATGTACCTTGACTTCTTGTTTCAGATTGAGATACTGTGTTATCTCTCTATAATTTTTTGTAAGCTTATCTTGAAATCCTTCTACTTTTAATAGATGGACTTGATCCATTAAGTAGGCGAGGGAAGTTTTGTAACCCCTCTATATGTACTGATTTTATTTTCAATAAAAGTACATTTTTGAAAAACAAATAAAAAAATAAATAAAATATAACAACAAAAAAATAATGTCAATCTATATATTGGTGATAAGCTATGTACATAGTTAAATGAAGCATATCAATATAATGAAAATTTTCTTCCAGATATTGAAGTATCCTTTTCTTGTTTCTTTCATACTAACTTTAAGGAAACACGAAAATAAGCTGATAATTATTGTTTTACATAGAAAAGTCCTATAAGAATATAGAATATAACTTTAACGTGTTCTGTGAGTCTAAAATGACATACAATTACATCAATTTATATATGTCCCAATTAGGTATTTATGTAATTTACATGAAACACACCAATATAATAAAATTACGTTTCAAGTGGTTATCAATGACTCTTTTCTTTTTCTTCATACACATTTGAAGGAAAGATCTAAAAAATAAAATATGAAAAATCAATAAGTGGACATACAATCACATACATTTAGAAAGAATATGAAAATAACTTCAACTAAAAATCATCCAACTCTATAAAAGATGTTTCCATTACCGAGAGATCTACGTGAAACACAAAAGTAAAACTTTATTCAAATAAATAATTTATCAAATATAAATAAATGCTCGAAAGTTGTAAGAATCATAGTTTATAAATTAGACAATATTATTTTAAGTATCACTTTCATCTGGACTAAATTAAATATCAGGAGGCTGATACTAACTATAACATCTAACTGAACAAAACCTAAAATTAAACCCCCCCCCCCCTTTTTTTTTTTAAGAGTTCATAAATTAAGATATAGACATAAGAAATGTTTCATTAAATCTACAAATAGTGACTTAAGATATAGACATAAGAGATGTCACATTAAATCTACAAGACCATCTCTCTGGATAGAAGAAATAATGTCAATCTATATATTGGTGATAAGCTATGTACATAATTAAATGAAGCACATCAATATAATGAAAAATTTCTTCCAAATAATGAAGTTTTCTTTTCTCATTTCTGTAACATCCGGCATTTTGAAATAACGATGAAGATGCTTAGAATTGGAAATAGTCATTTTTGGAAGGAATTTAATAATCTGGAAATTTGGCTAAGTATGGGAAAAAGTGAGTTTTTGGCCAACTTTGAGCAGTCATACCTCCTAGCTCAGGATGAATTAGGAGTATTTCCAGTTATGTTTGCGAAGTTTGTGGAATGATCTTTCCAACGCCACCGAGTTTTTTTCGATTTCGAGTTCGTATGAGTAAGTTATTCCCTTTGAAAGTTGGGCAGTTGGCAGGGAATCCATCCAGAAATTTTAAGGGTATTTTGGTCTTTTCCCTAGCCATTTCTTTTTGGATATGTTAGTGTGTTAGACTGATTTTTGATCAGTTTTTACCATTTTAAAAGAGTGAAGAGTGAGGGTTAGGGCTTGAGAGAGAAGAGGAGAAGAAGAGGAGAAGGAGAAGAAGAAGCAAGGTTCGTCAAAGATCGTCGTGGATATCGTCGGGGGTGATCCCTACTAGGTATGCGAGTTCATAGTGATGGGTGATTCTTTACCCCACACTCCAAACTCGTTTCATTATTGAGAAAAAATTGGTTGTGTTGTTGAAGTTGTTGGTTGTGTTGTTGATGTTGTTGATTTGTGTTGTTGGAGTTCCTTGTTGGTTTGGGGCTTGATTTGGTTGTGTATTTGAGTTGAACCTCTTGTATGTTGAGGGATTTTATGATCCTTAGTGTTTGAGGTTGAAACCTTTGAAGCTAGGGTGGTTTGGAGTTGACAAAACAAGGGAGAAAAGTCGAGTTTTCTGGGGATAGGGGTGGCGCGTCGCGCCTGACAGCGCCCCCAAAAGGGACTCTGAAGTCCAGCCCTTGGGGCGCCGCGCCTTGCAGAGCGCCAGCAAGACCCTTCTGAACTTCAAGGGCTGGCGCTCCCGCCTTGTAGAGCGCCAAGGACGCCAAGTTTTCCCTTTCATTCCCCACTCTTTCATGCATGTTCCTTGGTATTGTACCTATGTTCCATAGTTGTTTCCAACACTCCAAAGTACGTCTAAACGTCAAGAACTCATCCATAACAAGGGGATCATATACCTTGAATCCATAATTCAATTCAAGGCGAGTTAGGATCAAGTCAAGTAATGTTAGAGTCAAGTCAAGCAAGGTTAAGAAGTAAGTCAAGCAAGTCTTTAGAGTTTCTCAAAGAGCCTTTATTGAATGTTTTAACTTCATTTTTAGACTCGAGTTTCAAGTCAAGCAAAGAGTAAAGAGTTTCGAGCTAAGTAAAGAGTCTCAAGTTCAAGTTAAGTCGAGAGTTTAAAGTTGATTTCATTTCTCAAAAAGCTAATAGAGAACTAAGTATTCCCAAAGAAGTTTGTAAATGTTTCACTTTTGAGTAAGAAAGGAACAATAAATTTCCGAAAGAGCCTTTTGGGCTAGTTTTCAAGAAGAAGGAACATCGATTCCAAGTGAGCCTTCGGGCTAGATTTTTGAGTAATTATCTCGAACTAAAGAAAGATGTGTTTAAAACACTTATGAGCTAAAGTATTTTTGAGAGTAGTATTGAGCACCGAATTGGGGACACGAGTTAATATTAACTCAACTCTCCATAAGAACCATGCGCCAACATGGGATTTGACGGATCATTCTTTTTAGATGATCACGTAAAGTTAAGCTAGTGGATCCACTTAGAAAAGTTAGCTTCCTATATCACGGCAAGGTATAGGATGGTCCTCGGGCAACGTGAGGTAAAATGTTGTATCATCACTAGGGCTCATAGTGGTGATTGTCGGTTACAGAACCTCCCACAAAAGTTATATTACTTTTATTTAAGTAAAGTTGAGTTGTTATTGTTTTATCATTAACAAGCTAAGTTGTTTATACTGTTTTACAAGCTTTATATATTGCATGTGTCTTATTGCTTTATATATTGAGTTCAGTTATTCATGAGTCGTACAGAGCCGAGGTAAGTGTTCTCTTGTACTCCTTTCAAGCTTAAGTTGTGGTTCAGCTTTCCAGCTCGCATACTCGTACATTCCATGTACTGATGCCAGTTGGCCTGCATCTTATCATGATGCAGATACAGGTACCCAGGATCAGCATCCAGCACGTCGTTGATCCAGTTGAGCACTTCAGAGTCAGTGGTGAGCCTCCTTGCTTTTCGGAGGACTCGGTTATTTTGCGTTCTTAAGTTTTGTTTTATTAGGATGTTGCGGGGTCTTTCCCAACATCCATCTCAGTATGTTAGAGGCTTCATAGACAGTCAGTCAGTTAGTTTTGAGTCTCTCATCTATGTATATATATTACTATTTTATTTTGAGACTCGAGTTGCCTTTTTGGCCAGTTTTTGTCAGTTGGTTGTTTTATAACATTTCCTTGCATTGAGTTATGCCCTTGAGTAAGTTTCCGCTGAGTTAAGAAAGCCAGGCCAAGGGTTCGCTTGAGGCCAGCAATGGTCTCCGAGTGCCGGTCCCGCCCAGGGTGTAGGCTCGGGGCGTGACAGTTTCTTTCATACTAACTTTAAGAAAACACAAAAAATAAGCTGATAATTATTGTTTTACATAGAGAAGTTCTATAAGAATATTGAATATAACTTTCACGTGCTCTGTGAGTCTAAAATGACATACAATTACATTAATTTATATATGTCCCTATTAGGTATTTATGTAATTTACATGAAACATACTAGTATAATAAAAATACTTTTCAAGTGATTATTAGTGAGTCTTTTCTTTTTCTTCATACACATTTCAAGGAAAGACCTAAAAAATAAAATATGAAAAATCAATAAATGGACATACAATCACATACATTTAGAAAGAATATGAAAATAACTTTAACTAAAAATCATCCAACTCTATAAAAGATGTTTCCATTACCGAGAGATCTATGTGAAACACAAAAGTACATCTTTATTCAAATAAATAATTTAAAATATATATATAAATGCTCGAAAGTTATAAGAATCATAGTTTATAAATTAGAAAATATTATTTTAAGTATCACTTTCATCTGGACTAAAATAAATATCAAGAGGTTGATACTAACTATAACATCTAAGTAAACAAACCATAATCCGTACTTCATACCTAAAACTATACCCCCGCCCCCCCCTCTTTTTTTTTAAGAGCTCATAAATTATGATATAGACATAAGAAAGGTTTCATTAAATCTTCAAATAGTGACTTAAGATTGAAGTCACACATAACTTGAAAACTTGAAAATAACATTTATCATAAAATTAAGAAGCAAAAACATACCAAGAATTCTACTTATGAAAACAAAACATAGATTATAAGTCTTCAAAAGAATGAATCTTTTAAATAAAATACATTTACTTTGAAATATGTTAAGATTCAGTTTTGACAAATTTAACGTGATAATAAAGAGTAGCTAGAGATAGCATAAGAGAAGCACTATTAACACTCTATGGGATAAAGTTAACCCATGTTTTATCTATAAAAGTCACACTATCACAAGAACTTACTTCATTAATTAATTCTCAAAATCTACCTAAGAAAAATGAGTAAAAAATCAAGTTTTTTATTTTTTAGGTAGAGGAAAATTCTAAAATTTATAAAGATGATTTTTAAAGGGTATGTAAATTATTTTATTCTTAAATTTAAGTTAAACAAACATACATAGTGTCACGACCCAGATCATCGTGATTGACATCTACACTAACCCTCTGATGGGAGAACCACTACTACAACCCTAACCAAGCAACTAAACCAAAAACTAAAGCATTTAAGGAAACGAAAACAGGAGTAACATCTAAAAATTGAAGTTCCCATAAACTTCCAAAAGATCTAACAACTAAACAAATGTGGAAGAAATAACCTAGAAGCTGAAAGTCAATGTACCAAAACATCTTAAGTTCAACAAGTCTAAACAAGAAGGGATACAACCCCAACTAATGAACTAATGAACTAACTAGAAAAGTCTAAGTCCGAAATGGTGGACATAGACGAAAGAGAACCCATGGCAGCCCGGAAGAATTGGCTCACCCTTGAATTCGAATGATGATCACTGATCTTCTAAGCGAGGTCTGTCAGTAGCCGCTTAAAGATGCCCCGTACTCAACAAAGAAAGAGCAAGTGTAGTATCAGTACACAGCCACATCGTACTGGTAGGATCACGCGGCTATCCCACTAAGTGTAACATAAGCAAGTCAGTACATCATTATAACCACATGCACATATTGAACATATACAATATTATCAACATTTACGAACAACGAACAACTTCACATTTCTCAAATACACAATTATGACAAGTCATTGGTCCTCTCATATAACCCTAACCCAAACCCAAACAGTTAGCATACAAAAACGTGGTACCCGATCAAATGTTTATGCCGAAACGTGGAACCGATCCCATAATTATGCCGGAATGTGACAAACGATCCAAGGTAGTTATGCCGGAACGTGGAAACCGATCCATTCAACACACCACAATCACAATCACATATATCCTCAAGATCATACATTTAAGTCACGATTTCATGGTAACCATCATTCATCTATCTCATTTACAACAAGTGTGATCGATAATGAAATATTCATATACATACATATATCATAGTGAAGCAAGAACGAACATACATCACACAATCATAGAATCACAACCATTACCTACCTGGAAACAAGTTTGAAACCCTAAGAAACTTGATCCTTCCCTTTCCAGATTCGTTCCGCTTGTTATTGGTCTACAAACAATCAATATAATACGGGAATCAATAAACAATCACTAGTTACCCGAATTACTAACAATTCTAACAACCCTAGATCATACCCATGATCCCAAGTATCCAAACTAGAGATTTTTCCACCATATAATCTAGATCAAAACCCTCTCTCATCGATAATTACCCATTCGATTACGTTCTACGGATCAAAAGATGGATTCGGAGAGTGAAAAACTTACCTTTAGCCTCAAGAATGGTGGAAAACTGTCAAGAGTCACATGGGGTTCGTTCCTTAGTGCTAAAAATCTAAAAGTGCAGAATAAAGTCATTTTGGGGGTTTATTTACGAGTTTAAGTCGCGTCTTGGCTGCGACAATGACCCTCACCCCGCTTCAGCGGCATTGCCAAAGCGACAAAACCCAGCGCGAAAGCGGCTTGCACAAAACTATGAGCTAGTTTAATAATTCTAAGACCCCCATTTCACAACACACCTTTAACCAGCGACGCTCAGAAAATTCCCTTCACGCTAAAATTGATTTCGGGAGCTCTACTCACTCGGATTCAGTTTCGTAAAGTCTTACCGATTCCTTAACGAGTTATCTATCCCCTCATGTAATCAGAATTATAAATAAATCACCCGATTTCTACCATATTTCCATACACCTTAATGACTCTGATTTCATCCAAATCTGGACTAGGTTGGGAAATTCCAAGTTACTACGAAAAAGTTTTCTGACCCATATTTTTCCCCGTTGGCTTTTCTATAACGACGGAAACCGGTCGTTACACATAGAGTACTCATATAGTCTATCAAACTAGTTTAAAATTCATATATATATATAGCTAATTTGACTGACATTTCTTAAATGTCTACCTGATAATTCAATCAACAAAGCTTATTAAATAGAATAGAAGTTAAAAAAAATTGCATAAAAAATCTAAATATAAAACGCCGATCTGTATCTTAATTAAAATAAAACTAATGTAGAACATCACCAACAATGATTTTTTTTTGCATAGCATGAAATTGGTCAAATTTAAGTAAAGAAGGAAGAAAGAACTTACATGAATGAAAAGATTAATGAAATGATGAATCGGGGGATTAACATCCGGAGTAGATCTTCAAACTGTTATTACTTAGGAGACAAATTTGTAAGAATGTTACAATTGCAAAGCACAAATGTGGGGGATAAGGAAGGATGGATCAATTTTAATATCAATAAAATTGATGGATGGGGCCTTCCATTGATCGATACAATTGAGGTGATAACTTTTTTTGATTTGCTATATAATTTCAATTGAGACTATAGATAAATTTACAACTAGGATGAGGATGTAATTAATAAATATCTTGCACTAGAGGACAAAAGAGTGAAATAATTAGATTATCATAATTCAAGACTTCTCTCAATTCCTTGATGAATTAGGTACCTCCACCCCACCCCTCCCTCCAGGATGAGTATTGACATCTTTATTAAACATGTTTTTCTTCTTTCATATTTGAGATTTTGGGAGCATTATTCACATGACTCTGCTTCCACATGAAAAATGTTAAGAGTTTTTTGCATTATTTTCTTGTTCTTATCTCCTATTTATAAATCAAACTTCTTGATAGTAATTCATAGATCTTCATTCAAAAGTCCACTATATTTAGTTGAATCTGGTTAAAAGATTAGTTCCTTTTTAATCCTTTCTTTGTCGATTTATATAAGATGCATTTTTGAAAATTTACTTTTGGAAAAATATTTCCATTTTTTTCCAAATATATTTAATCAATTGGTGCAAAATTATACACACTTGTTCACTTATAAAAATAATTTTACTCAAGTTTTCTTATGTCAATCCTTTTTCTTCTATTATGTATTTAAGTTTATCAATCTCATGTTGATAAACAAAGCATTGTATCACAAATGAAAACATCAATTAACAACGATCCAATCAGTGTTCTCAGCACCTAACAAACAATAATTACCATCAATAAATACATATTGTAATCATATAATTTAAAAAGAAAAGTTGCTACTTACAGTTCCACCAAATGGAACAAAGTACCTCAAAATTAGAAGGTTGCAACATTTAGATCAGGCAATGCCTCAATCGTTATGATCCAAAATCAGCCTTAGGGGCTCATACTATAAATCTCCAAAAGTAAAAATCTTAACAGAAAAGAACTAAATATACTTAAACAAAACTACGGAGAAGAAATAACAAGTAGAAGAGGGGGCCATAACATAGCTATGTATAAGGCGATACAAAATATATAAAAAAGGCCCAACGGTTACCGAGAAAGACAAAAATATATAAGAACCAATCCTTTACTTGGCATCATTGGTACAAGAGTGACTAAAAATAGAAAGGACTATATACATCAGAATTGCTAATCAAAATACAAAATACATAAACTGTACAAAAGAGGGAAAAGCAGCAAGTCTTAGAATGCCAAAAGTTCCCCATGATCCAAGTCTACGATGGTCACGGAAGAATCAATGCTAAGCGAGGGTGGCTCATTCAAGGAGATGGATCAGAAAATGAGCATGAGTACCCAAATACTAGTACGAGTAGGCATGCATCAGAAACTGATCGAGCTCAAAAAGATCATAAATATAGAATAAAAAGTATGATAGTGCTAATACTATGATTAATTAGTTAAAAGAAAATAAAAAATCCCTGATGATAGTGAAGATAATAATAATAATAATAATGAGCACACACAACTAAATACAAGGTAATTGTTGGGATATACTACTAACCATATGGCTGAGTTATAATATTGATTTTAATCCTTTATAAATACTTTACGTTTTATGTTAATTATTATAATAAAGTCTTTGTTTGAATAGATCATTGTGTTTATATGTGTGTCCGTTGCTTATATAGTTGACGATTTTTGAGTATGGAGTTGTTTAACTCATACATCGAAGATTAAAATTATCGGTTCTTATAAGTTATAAATTAAATGTTCGCAATCAAAGATGAAGTTGGACAAATATCGTGATGATTGTAACACAAGATTAAATATAATTCAATTTTAATTATGAGAAAGAAGACACCCCTTTATGGTTACTTATAAGTAGTTACGTGAAAACACTTCAAGTGGATTATAATCCTATCAGGTTAAGTTTTATAATCCTAATATACGCCTAGGGTTTTAGTTGAGAATCCAAGAAGAGAAAAGAAGAGAAAAGAGGAGAAAAGAGGAGAGGATCAAAGCGTTCGTCGAGATTCTTGCGTTTTGTTACGGATTTCACCATGGGTTTAATCCCTAAGAGGTATGTAATCTTCCATAGTATTGGGGTTTTTCACCCACATGCCAATCATATTATTTTCAGCGCAATTTCATTCTTAAAGTTGAAAGATTAGAGTTCTTGATGAGATCTTGATAGGTGTTCTTGAAGTTCATTCAAAATCTTGTTTTGTTGGGTTTTTTGATGATTTATTGAGATCAAAGTGAGTGTTTTGAGGGATTAATTGAGTATATTAGAGTGTACTTATGTTAAGTAATCGAATCCAAGTGATTGGGGAGGAAACCGTTCGACTTTAGGCGAATTAGGGTGAGAAAACGAACAAATAAATTCGTCGGGTTTTCTCGGTCGGGGTTTGGCGCGTCGCACCAGCCAGTACACCCCAAACCCTCTTCTGAAGTTTAGGGGCTGGTGCCCTGTGCCACTCAGTGCACCAGGGTAGCCTGCCCCATCCAGTTTGTCGTCGGTTACTTCGTTTGAGTTCGTTTAAAGTGCATCTTCACTACCTTTCGATTCTAACTACTCCAGGATACTTCTAAACACCTAGAAATCATTCATAACATGATCATAACCTTGAATTCATAATTCAAATTCAAGGTAGAGTTAAGAGTTAAGTTTTGAGAATTCTTTCAAACATTCTAAGAAAGTCCCTTTGAGTCCTTGTGTGGAGTCTTCTACAACTTCTAGTAACTTGTTTCAAGACTCGAGCAAGTGAGTATGAAGACGAGGAGAATGTACTCATGAGTATACTTTGTCATTATGAGATCTTTCATATCATGAACCATAACTCTTGAATTCATAATTCACATTCACGAGAGAGTGAAGAGTAGAGTTCAAGAAAGCCTTTGAGTTCAATTGTGAATCCTTTGAGATCAACTATTGATTTGAACTAAGTTTTGAAAAAGTAAGTATGAGAATGAGAAAATTCATATACGCGAGTTTCATATTGATATTTTGACCCTTGAGTCGAGTCGTTCATGCCCATAAATTCTGTATGAACTCCATCAATTGAGTACCTTTGAGAGGAGTAGTATCTTCAAGTTCTAAGTCTTGATTATTGAGTTCCTAATCCCCTGTGAGATTATATTTCTAATCATGGTACTATTACATGTTACCCATGAAGTCCTTGAGTTGAATTGTTCATGCCCATAATTCCACATGAACCCTCTGAGTTGAGCATTCTTGAAATGAGTAGTATCATTGAAGTTCTTGAGTTCCAAATATTGAGTTCTATCTAAGGTTATTGAAAACCTTGCATTGAGTCGTTCACGTCCATAATTCGGCATGAACCATGTTTTAAGAAGTCTTTTACAAACGTTTTTAACTTTATTTTAAGACTTAAGATTTGAGTTGAGTAAAGAGTAAGTCTAAAGTTAATTTATTCAAAGATTATACGGGAACTAAGTATTCCCAAGATTTAAAATGTTTTCACATTTGAGTAAGAAAGGAAACATCGATTTCCAAGAGAGCCTTTGAGCTAGTTTTTGAGTAATTATCTCAAACACATAAAGAGTTTTGTTTTTAAAACATATGAGCTGGGTATATTTTGGGAGTAGTATTGAGCACCATATGGGGACGCGAGTTCATAATAACTCAAGTCTCCATAAACCATGTAGTCATCATGGGTAGAAAGGATCATACTTTTTAGATGACTCCTTAGTGCTTTTTAGCATAGACTAGTGGATCCACTTAGTTAAGGCATTCTATGTGACGGCAAAGTATATGACAGTTTTGGCAGCGTGGGCAAGATGTTGTATCATCACTTAGGCTCATAGTGGTGGTTGTCGGTTAGAGAAACTCCCACATTATTATATTACTTTATATGTAAATTGAGTTGTTATGGTATTTCTTTAACACATTGAGTTGCTATCTATAGTATTTACAACTTTTCATATATATTGCATTTTTTTTACTATTGGTCTATCCTTGAGTATCATGAGTTGAGTCTTTCGAGTTGAGTATCTTGAGTTGAGTATCTTGAATTGATATGTGCTTCATTATGTGGAGTACCTTATTGTTGAGTTTCAATGAGTTGAGAACCTTATTACTGAGTTGAATATCTTATCCTTTTGTACTTCTGAGTTGAGTAAACTTGAGTAGTTTAGAGTATCCTTGAGTATTCCTTGAGTTGAGTAAGTTTGAGAAGAGGTAAGTATGTTTCCCTTTTTATCAAGTTCAACCTTTGGTGTTTAATGACTGTCTAAATACACTTAATGGTATTTAGTGGTTGTTGATAACTATTGATCATGGTTGTTGGATACCTTAACGGTGTCAAAATACACTTAATGTATTTAGTGGTTGTTGAGAACTATTGATCATGGTTGTTGGATACCTTAATGGTGTCAAAATACACTTAATGGTATTTAATGGTTGTTGATGACTATTGATCATAGTTGTTGGATTCACTTAATAGTGTCCAAATACACTTAAAGATATTTAATGACTATTAATTATGACTAGAAACGTTTTATCTTTTAAATCTTAACCTTCTGCTAAAAGGTATAAATAGGGATGATGGTTCTCAAGGAAAGATCATCATTTTTTTCTGAAATTTTTCTTACGCACACAAGACTTGATTGAGAGAGTTAGTCAGGAATTAGTAGAAGGTTGCAATCCTAGAGTTCCAGTTCCTGAACGAGTTGTGTGAAAGCTTCAAAAGGTTAGAGTTTCACAAGTTATTCAGTTTACATTGTTATGCTATTATGTTTGTTCGTGATCTTGAATAATGCTTTCGTTGTGCATATTCTAATAATTGGTATCATAGCTTTCTTACATATAACTAATAATGTAATAATAGTCCATGATTTTGATACATGTTTAATTAAATATGTATATATCATGTTGTTCTTTTGATAAATAATTTTTGTTGTTTGAAATAAATTATTTTTGATATTTTATAAGTTTTAAGGGTTCATCCCTACTTCTTATAAATGATTTTTACAGTTAATATATGAGTTTATATGTTGACATAGGTCCTCTTCCCCATCGGATAAACTTGTATATGTTAATACTGTCATGTTTGCCTTTTGGTTTGATGACTTGTTTTAACTTTTCAACTAAGTTGCATGTTGAATCAATGAACAAAAGACAATATATATACCTAACTAAACTTCACAAATTACTCTCTAACTAAGTTGAACTTGTCCTGTTTAAGTGGTACTATATATATGAACTTGCTCATATATTTGCTTGAATAGATAAGTTTCTCTATCGATTCTAACTGTTAATTAGCATGATTATATGTGTCTTGTTTTTTTTTTTTAAAATAAAATAAAATAATGCATATGTTACTACTGATCGTTTTTAAATATCTCTATATTAACTAGGTCTCACTTCAATCCTCTGTCCTTTATCTTGAACCAAAACAAACTGGAAGATCCTAACTATGTGGACTGGAAACGAAAACTTGATATTGTTCTAACATCTCAGGGTTTCAAATATGTGTTGGTTGAAGAATGCCCCATTAAACCATAGATGCTACTGATGAGGAGATCAAGGCCTATGATAAATTGGTCAAGACTGATGAGATGGCAAGGTTCTACATTCTTTCCTGAATAGTGAATGTCTTGCAGCATCAGCATCAGTCTATGACATCTGCTTACGATATGCTCAAATCTCTCAAAGAGATGTTCGGAGAACAAAATCGTGCTGCCAAATAGACTGCCATGAAGACTCTCTTTACCACCAAAATGGTTGAAGGATTACTTGTCAAGGATTATGTGTTGAAGATGATAAGTTATCTGAATGAGCTGGAGATACTTGGCGCTGCTGTTGGTAAGGAATCTCAGGTGGAGATTATGCAACACACTCTGTCAGACAGTTTTCAACAGTTTCACTTGAATTATAATATGAACAAGATGGATTTGTCTCTTGCGAAATTGTTGAATGAACTGGTAGCGGCGGAATCCATTATCAAGCAGCAAACTCCTCCCTCTGTGGCATACATGGTGGACAAACTTGTCGCTTCTTCGTCTAAGCAGAATATAGCCCAAAGAAGAAGAAGAAGAAGTCGTGCAAGGTTGTGGCACCTGGAGGTGCTAGAGGTGGTGTGGCTAAGCCTAAGGGTAAGCAGCCTGGTCACCACAAGAGGCAATGCCCGAACTATCAAGCCAAAATGAAAAACAAAGGTAATTCTTGTTTAAATGTCGTTGAAACTTGTTTAGTGGCTGTTTCTACCCAATTATGGGTTGTGGATTCAGGAGCCACTAGCCATGTCTGCACTTCTTTGCAGTGGTTTCAGGAAACGCAGCGGCTAAGTGAGACTGAAGTTTGCATTTTTCAGGCGAATGGGAACAACAATAGGAAATATCTCTTTTTCTTTTAGTAGTTTTGGAATTCTATTTTTTAAAAGATGTTCTTTATGTACCTTCGATAAGAAAGAATTTGCTTTCAGTTTAAAAAATAATGGATATTGCTTATGAAGTTTTATTTGCAAATAATTGTTTTGTTATTAAGTACGATAAGCAATTCATCCATAGTGCTCCTAAAATACATCATCTATTTGTATTTGAAGTCTCCCATGACATGCTACAACAAAATAAATTAAATAATATTGATATGTCTCATAAAAGAAAACATATTTCTGAATTGAGTCAAACTTACTTATGGCCGTTACGTCTATGTCATATCAATATAAATAGGATTTCAAGGTTGATTTTTGATGGATCTCTGAGTTCATTGAAAGTGGAGGCACTACCAATATGTGAATCGTATTTAGAAGGTAAAATGACAAAGAGACATTCCCCTTCCAAAGGAAATACATCTAGTAATAAGTTATAATTAATTCATTCTGATTTGTGCGGTCCTAAGAATATACGTGCAAGAGGGTTTTTTGAGTATTTTGTGACTTTTACAGATGACTACTCAAAATATGGATACATTATTTGTTGCGCCATAAATCTGAATGCTTTGAAAAATAAAAAGAATTCAATATAAAAACGAAAAAGTGAGATGGTAAACATATCCATACACTACGATCAGATCATGGTAGTGAATACCTTTCGGCAAAATTCATTACGTACTTATAGAATCATGCATTACATCTCAATATTTTTGCCCAAGAACACCACAACAAAATGGTGTGGCAAAACGAAGAAATATAACTCTTTTGGAAATGGTTAGATCAATGTTAAGTTATTCATATTTGTCTTTTGACTTTGGGGATATTCCTTAGAAACTGCAAATTACATTCTGAATTTGGTTCCTTCCAAATATGTTCCTTTAACCCCATCCAAATTGTGGAATGGGCGCAAGACTAGTCTACAACATATTTGAGTTTGGGGAAGTCCAACACATGTATTAAAAGGGATAAAATTAAGTTGAAATTAAGGAAAAAATTGTGCATTTTCATTGAATATCCAAAAGGAACTATAGGAGGTTTACTTTATTGTCCCAAGGAACAAAAGGTAATTGTTTCAACAATTACCAAGTTTCTGGAACTAGACTATTTAATTAACCATGTTTCTAGAAGTAAACTTGTGTTACAGGAACTAAGTAAAGAAATATTTACTAATGAAACATCAAACACAACTACCTAAAACAATTGTTGACATACCATTCATCCACGTAGTGGGTGAAATATCGATCGACAAGAGGTTGCTCCAGAGGTTGCTCAAAAACAGACTCAAGACATCTCGCTACCACAAAGTAGTTGGAGTAATGTCGAACAACCTGAAATATTGGAGGAAGTAGTTCAAAATGTTCATAATTTAGTTCAAGATGTAGCAAATCCTGTAGTTACTAGTCATCATAATACGAGAGTTATTAGAAAACCAAAATGGTTTACGCTCTGGGAGAATCATATGGTAGAATCCTTGAAGAGACTAATACAAAACCATTAAATTACACCAAAGCACTACATGATAAAGATGCTGAAATGTGGGTTATTTCTATGAAATCTGAAATGGAATTTACGTACTCAAACCAAGTTTGGGATCTTCTGGAACCACAAATAGGTGTTAAACTTATTAGTTGTAAGTGGATCTACAAGAAAAAGAGAGGTGGGGATGGAAAAGTGAAAACTTTTAAGGCTCGACTTGTTGCGAAAGGGTTTACTCAAAAATAAGGAATCGATTATGGGAAAACTTTTTGGCTGGCAGCCTTGCTTAAATCCATTATGATTCTCTTATCCATTGTTGCTCATTATAATTATGAGATTTGGCAAATTGATGTCAAGACAACTTTTTTAAATGGAACTCTTAATGATTGCATTTATATGGAACAACCAGAAGGTTTCATGGTAAATGAAAATGAACACATGGTTTATAAACTTAACAGATCTATTTATGGATTGAAACCGGCATCTCAGGCATGAAACATTTGTTTTTACAATTCGATTGAAACTTTTGGTTTTGATCAGTTTGAAAATGAATCATGCATCTATAAGAAATGGGAGGGACACAAAGTAACATTTTTAATTCTATACGTAGATGACATCTTGCTCATAGGAAATAATGTGAGCATGTTGAATTTTGTTAAGGAGTGGTTGTTGTCGCGTTTTGATATGAAAGACTTCGGAGAAGCGGCTCATATCCTTGGGATTAAGCTTTTGCGAGATCGTAAACAAAAGATATTTGGCTTCGTCTCAAGCACTTTAATTGATACTATTCCTGCGAGGTTTAGCATGCAAAATTCCAAAAAGGGGTTTCTTCCTTTTAGACATGGAATTACTTTATCAAAGGATCAGTAACCCAAAATGACCGACGAGATAGAAAGGATGAAGGCGATCCCTTATGCTTATGTTGTAGAGAGTCATGTATGCTATGTTATGCAGTAGACCGGATATCTACTTTGCTATAGGCATGGTTAGCATATTTCATTCTAAACCTGGGCAAACCATTGGACTACAGTCATGCATATTATCAAGTACCATCAAAGGACTAGGGATTATATGCTTGTTTTCCACCCTGGCAATCTTGTACCTATTGGATATTCAGATTCAGATTTCCAGTCAGATAGAGTATCTAGAAAATCTACCTCAGGATATGTATTTACTTTGGGTGGTAGAGCCATAGTTTGGAGGAGCATAAAACAATACCTCTTATGCGGCTAAAAAGGATGTTTGGCTCAAATTTTTTCTAAAAGAGCTTGGAGTGGTTCCTTCTATTGAAGCACTAATTACACTCTATTGTGATAATAGTGGTGCAGTTTCCAACTCAAAAGAAACCACGAAGCCATAAAAGGAGTAAGCACATTGAGAGGAAATATCACTTGATTCATGATATAACTCAAAAGGGTTATGTAAGAGTTTTGAAGATTGAATCAAAGAACAATTTGGCGGACCCATTTACCAAAGGCTTACCTCAGAAGTCTTTTGATAATCATGTGGATGAAATGGGTGTTAAAATTGTACATGCATGGTTATAAGTCTAAGTCGGAAATTGGTGGGATATACTATTAACCATATGGTTGAGTTATAGTATTGATTTTAATCCTTTATAAAGACTTTCGTTTTATGTTAATTATTACAATAAAGTCTTTGTTTGAATAGATCATTGTTTTTATATGTGTTTCCATTACTTATATATAGACGATTTTTGGGTATGGATTTGTTTAATTCATACGTTGAGGATCAAGGTGAATACTATCATATCTTGATGCCAAAAGATTACCATCAATGGTTAATTAAGAGGTTTGACCTTGAAACCTTAGTCTTTTTCTTCAAGATTTTAGAGAGAGAAATATTTGGGGAAGAACTTTGATCAACTTTGAGAATTTAGAAGAATGAGTTCAATTGGGGAAATTTTGGGGTAAAAACATTTATATAGGGTCTATAATAGAAGGTAAAACGACATAGTATTGGGTTAGAATGATTAGGAAAAAACAAAAAAGCCCATTTAAAATAATTGTTGAACCCTCACCAACGGCCTGACCTACAGCTCGTAGGTCCCACTATGGACAATCTTGATCGACCATTGGTGGGTTTAGAAACCACCATTTTGGACTCCTAAAGATGGGGCCCCATGTACGGTCCGTGGGCCCACTTATGGACCGTACACCACATCCGCATGTACTAACTTTTGATACTAAAATTTCTTTAAGTCTGGGACTCACCTATGAGACCTACCTACGACTCGTGCATTGGAAGGAAGACCGTCCTGGTTAGCCGTATGAATGTACTGGACTAGAAATTTTTAGAAGACTTGGGACTTTCTAATCACGGTCCCACCTACGGTCCGTGTGTCAGTCCATAAAATGTCTGTGGTTCTATTGGTACTGGCACCACTCCTAGGAAAAAGCTAAAATTTTCCATCCTTGAAATTCGGGTGTTGCAGTTTCTTATATTATTGTTTTATGTTATTATTTGTGTATATCACATGTTTATTATACTTGTATATTATTTTTATCTCCTCTTTTATTTGAAAAAATGAATTCAGCCAGGACCCACAGTTTTGGATTTCGAAGGATGTCTAGTATTTTTCCTTCGAAATAACTTAAACTCTTACCTAGAATCTATTGGTTTCGTAGACTTTTTTTAAGTTATTTATTAATTGGTTTCCTAATTTTCCTAAAATTTGGTGGTGACTCCCTTTAAATTACCCTTTTACTCCTTTTTAAAATTCTTTAATTCTTTTAAAATTGATATTTATTGAGTCACCGTGACGTTGTTTCTTTAAGGGATGTCAACATACATAGTGCATTAAGGACTAACTTTTTGTTCAAACAAACTCATGAAATCAATATAAAGGGATTCGGCTCAATATGTGGCAAATAGAAAAAAAGGCTAAAAGGCTCAGTGGGGCATTACCAAGGATAATATATTTGGAAGCACACAAGAGAGTTTAAAATTGGCTATTCAAAAATGCCTAAATCCTATTCGACAATTTATACAAATTACTTATCAAGAACACACGGGGAAAGTTCTAGATGTTATTCAATGCAATAGACTAAGCAAACACTCACCACACATGGCATAATGACATACACATAAGGATAAAATCAACTTAGCATGCTCATACAAATCACATTGCAGTGTTTTCACTCAATTAAGCCTAACTTTATCAATTTAGAGTAAAAAATGAACCTATGTATGTCTTAAGGTTACCAATTCCATTCAAGTTGCATATAAAAGTGTAAACTACTCATAATGTCTAGCTAACTTATTAAGAAATATTTCAAAGTACCAAAAGTTTGGTTTCACATTCTACCACTCCTAGTGACTAATTTTCCCTTAAGATGGTCGTCATTCATCTATCATTGGGAAATGGCACTTCTATGTCAACTCTATGACTCAAAACGATTATACAAAATACATTAAACATAAGTTAGTCTTAGTCGGTTCAAAGGGACTATACTCAGGAAAAGAACTAAAAACAAAGTCGAGGAACCACCTAAAAATTTAAAGACTCGATAAAGCAGCAAGTTATACACATGGTAGTTCATCTCCTACCCCACACTGAAACAAAGCACTGTCGTCATTGCACAAACCAAACCATAAGAAAAGAGTGAAAGAAAAGCTCCCATTTTAGCCTCTAGGCCGCGTGCTCTCAATCAGTAGTTGTCGCATTCGTTGAAAAATCCACAGCCATTAAGGTTGAATCACTATCACCCGCACCAGTATCATCATCATCATCATTTCCCTCATGGGAAAAGGCATAGATTCCCCCTGAACTTGTCTCGAAAAGTCAGTTACACGTTTAAACTATCATGGTGACCTATTACACACCTTAACTACTCAAAAATGAATTTATTACCACCCTGAGACGTGTAACACCACTCTCACATTATGTGGTGTATTACACTCGTTGCCACATCAGCGCTACGTCAGTGTCATGTCATAACTTATAATTTTTCTTTTCTTTTCTTTATTAATTAACTTTTTTTTTGTTAACTATATTTTACTCTAACTAATCCCTAATTAATTGTTTTAATTCTCTAATAATTATATCTTTTTCATCACTAATCCCATCCATTTTTCAATTCTCATTTCATCGGAAAATAATATCCGGCCCCACCTTCACTATTGATTTTGTTCTTCACCTCCACTATATCACCTTTAATTCTTCCTCTTCTTTGTCACCCAACACTAAATATCACCACCACCATTATCAATATCAAATTTTTTTCTTCACCACCTTCAATTACCTCTTTTAATATTTGTCACCCGCCACCCATGACCACCAAACCCATAAAGCTACTATTACCACCAAAACGAAAAATTGATTAACAACCAAAAATTCTTTAACAAAGTCAAAAAAAAAATGAAAAAGATAGAAACAATCAATCAATTTTTTTTTAGATATTACAATTATTCATTAACAAATCTATGGGAATTAACCTAATTGCGAATCAAAAAAATTGTGCTTTAAGATTGTGATAAAAAATAAAGAAGAGTGATGAAAATAAAGAATGAAGAAGAAGAGGACAATGGGTTGGGTTTGAAGAAGAAGAGGACAATGGATTGGGTTTGAAGAAGAAGAGGTGTGGGGGATTGGGGTAGAAAAGAGGATTCTAACTTCTTCTTTTTTTTACTTTAATTTCAAACTGACACGCCTATTTTTTATTTTTGTTTTCTTTTTTTGCCACGTCAATTTTAGAGGGTAAGAAAATTTACTTTTGAATATTATAGGTGTGTAATAGGCCACTATGATAGTTTAAGTGTGTAACTGACTTTTCGACACAAGTTCAAGGGGGAATTTATGTCTTTTCCCTTTCCCTCATCCTCCTGATCTGCAGTGGCAACAACATCATCGACAAGATCTTGAAATGTCAGGCCCATACGACACGTATACATGGCACTATCCATCAAAGGGTAACACTCTATCAATGTTGCCATTTCATCCTCAGTGATTGGATGACCACCACTCCTCAATTGAAGCTCAACCATACCATACATTTGACTCATCCAACTATCATCATATGGTTGCCTATCCACAGTAGATAACACTGTCCCATGTGATGCATCTTACACCTTTGAGTTAGTAATATCAACTAGATGACATACCAAATGAGGGGAACGGGGTGGACACACATCATGGACCTCTTTCTCAATCTCGAACTCACATAAGTACCTAGTGAGCAAGCTCCCAAAAAAAAGCGCCATCTTTAACTCATAAATTTCAGAATATTTTGACGCAGAAAAGCACCCACATTAACTTGCATCTCTTTTATGAGTCTATAAATGAGCACTACTCGTTCTATAGTGACTTCAGAGGTGTTCTTGTAAGGAAACAAAGTACTAGACACAATTTTTAACCGCACATATGCCTCTTGGTTTAAGTGGGCTTAATATATAGTAGCATTTCTACCTACATCTTTTGTTCTCTCCCACCAGTCGAGTTTACCCCACACAAAAGTATGATGGATATCATTATTAGGAGGTTACTCTAGTGTAATCACAGCTTGGAACTCAGTGTAATCATAATCACAGGTACCCAAAACTCATTTACCACTCCAACTTAAAATCGCACAAGCCTACCCTTAATATCACCCCTATTATGATGCAAGTGGTACGTATTCCAATTAGCATAAAATTCACGCACAAAGCTCATGCTACACTCACATTGGTTAAAAAAGATGTATTGGATCTCGAAGGTGTAAACTTTGGCATGAATTTGGGGAATTTCGACCTGCAACCGCCCCTCCTTGACATATTAATCTCCCATATTTTGATTCCTATTGGAAATCATACCACTCCACTCCAATGTGCTCAACAGCTTGTCTACCATATTTTTGTGTTGGTAATCCGGTAAGTGCCCTACTACATGTTCTGGTGGAGGATCTTTTCCTATTACGCTTGCAACTTACTCCAACTATAACATTATTTCCTTTAGGTTCCATATAAGAACTCATAGATTGAAGAAAAAAGAAAAAAATAATTTTGGGTGTGGGTAGGGGGGTCGGGTAGGCAATTAGGGGGTCGGGTTGGGTTTGGTGGGTTTTGATTTTTTTTTTGTTATTTATGGGTTTTTTTTGGTTGGGGATGGAAGAAAATTAGTTAGAAGGAACTCTGGGGGAGAAACAATGGAGGAATATGAGGATTTTGTGGAAGAAAGTGAGTGGAAAAGAAGAAGAAAAATTAGAGAGAATTTCGGGTTTAAGGTCGTTGGGTAGAGGGAAATAATGAGGGAACGTAAGTTGAATTTTTGGTAGGTGTAGGATTTAAGGATAAATATTGATTTTAGAGGGTTAGAATTTGGTGGGTACCACTTAATTTTTAAAAATCATTTGCGCATGGGCTGGCCCTTGGCGCGGTGCGCCTCGTTATTGCCTGACCAATGATTGTACAACTGTGCGCTTGGCGATGCGCGCCTGGTCAGTGCCTGACAAGGCTTGCATAATGGTGCGCCTGCCCCACTACACTTCTTGTGTGCTCGGCCAAGGCTATAGTCTATGCACGCTGGCGCGACGCTCCTAGTGAGTGCCTGGTCGTCGCACGACGGTTTGGTCCATTTTTTCTGTGAGTCTTTTTATTGTTTCACATGGAACACCTTCAAATTCCTTTGAATCAACCACATTATGTTAAAAATAATGGTGGGTTGCCTCCTACCCAATACCTTAGTTTTGGTCGTGCCATGATTTCTCTTTTTGTAGTTTTCTCGTTTTTCCTCTTTTTCATAGCTCCTAACTATTACAAATGATTGAAATTTAACTAAATCCTACCAAAATCTAAACTAAGAAAAATATAAAATCAAACTTAAAGATAAATAATTAATATATATTTTAACGGGTTGCCTCCCGTGGAGTGCTTGGTTTAGCATCGTGGCTCGACTTAACTTTTGATCATTCATTATTAAGCTCAAGAGTTTATCAATGTCAATCCACATCTTTACCAAAATTGTTCTTGACACTTTGTCTATTCACGAAGAATGTTTTTGCATCATTGCATTTAAGCTCTACCACACCATGTTGAGATATCCTCACCACTTCGGAAGGCCCACTCCATTTACACCTTAGTTATCTGGGGAATAATCTAAGTCTAAAGTTGAAGAGTAGAACCTTTTATCCTGGAGTGGAAGTGCAAGGGACTATGTGCTTTCTATGTCTTCTATTGGTCTTCTATTTGTATAGCTTAGCAATCTTATAAACGTGGAGCCTAAAATCCTCATGTTCGTGCAATTGGTTTATTCTTTTTCTACCGACTTGCTCTGGGTCAAGATTCAATTTCTTTACTGCACAATACGCTTGGTGGTCTAACTCTGCCAGAAGAGGTCACACATTTCCAAATACCATGTGATAGGGAGAAGTCCCTATGGGTGTTTTATATGAAGTCCTATATGCCAATGCATCATCAAGCTTCCCAAACCAATCTTTTCGTTGAGCATTCACTATTTAATGCAAGATTTGCTTCACTTCTCGATTTGAGATTTCACTTGCCACTAGTTTCAGGGTGGTAAGCTATAGCTACCTTATGACGTATACAATACTTGGCCAGAAGATTCATTACTGAATGGTTAATGAAGTACTTACCTCCATCATTTAAGATTTCCCTTGGAGTACCAAACCGAGTGAAAATGTGCTTCTTGATGAATTAAATGAACATTCTTGAATAATTCATGGGAAGAGATACAACCTCAACCCATTTGTCACATAGTCAACCACCATTAGAATGTATTGGTTTCCATTCGATGGTGGGAAGGGACCCATGAAGTCAATTTCCCACACATAAAAGATTTATACCTTAAGAATACTGTTTAGTGGAATCTCATGTCTTCTAGCTATAGTACCCAATCTTTGGCATTGGTCACATTCTTTCACATAAGCTATAGAACCTTTGAACAAAAATGGCTATAAGAATCCAGATTGCAATACCTTGTGAGCCACACGCTCTCCTCCATAATGTACGTCCTCCATAAGAACTTGCATGAAAACTCTCTAACACTTGCTTGACCTCATTTTTTGGAATGCATCTTCTCACAACTTCATCCACTTCTTGCTTAAACAAGAATGGTTCATCCCTGATATAAAATTTATCATCATGCTTTAGATTTTATTTTGTTGAGTAGTTGCGCTTGGTGAGAACACTCCACTCACCAATAGATTTACTATATTAGCATACCACGACACTTGGGAGATATCCAAGGCCATCAACTGCTCATCTGAAAACTCTTCAAGTATTTGCTCTCCTTCTTGAACATGAGAGAAGTCTTCCAACCTTGAAAACCGATTAGCTATTTTATTCTCTATACCTTTTCGGTCCTTGATTTCAAGATCAAATTCTTGGAGAAACAATATCCATCGAATGAGCCTTGTCTTAGCATTTTACTTGTTGAATAGGTACCTAATAGATGTATGATCAGTATAAACAAACACTTTGGTGCCTACCAAATACAATATGAACTTGTCAAAAATGAACACTAGAGCAAGCATCTACTTCTACTATGTAATTAGCTTGAGCTAAATCAAGGGTCTTGCGAACATAATAAATCGAATGGAACACTTTATATTTTCTTTGTCTCAATACTACACCCACGGCTACATCACTTGCATCACACATGAGTTCAAATAGTAACTCCCAATTAGGAGCAATCGATATTGGAGCTTCAATTAAGTTCCGTTCTAGCACCTTAAGCGCTCTCACACAATTTTCATCAAACTCAAATTTCACTTCTTTCTCTAAGAGACTGCACATAGGTCTAGCAACCTTGGAAAAATCCTTGATGAATCACTGGTAAAACCCGCATTCCCAAGATATCTTCCGAAGAAATTTTCTTACTTCTTTGACATAAATTGGAGGGGGCAATTTCTTTATAACCTTAATAATTTCTTTATCGACCTATAGTCGATGCTTTGACACTTTGTGACCCTAAACTATACCTTCTCAAACCAAGAACTGACATTTCTCCCAATTGGGTACTAAGTTTGTATCTTCACAACGAGCAAGTAACTTATCAAGGTTTCAAAGTTATACCTCAAAAGACTTCCCAAAGACAAAGAAATCATCCATAAATACCTCTACGAAGTCCTGCACCATATCATGAAAGATATCCATCATACACCTCTGGAAAGTGGCTGGAGCATTGCAGAGTCCAAATGGCATATGCTTGAAAGCATATGCGCCATAATGACAAGTGAATGTGATATTTTTTGATCCTCGGGTGCAATCAAAACTTGATTATATCTGGAATATCCATATGAAATATATAGTACTCCTACCCTAATAAATGGTTAAGCATTTTATCAATGAAGGAGACATGATAGTGATCCAATCTTGTCGCATCATTCAATTTTTGGTAATCCATGCAAATCCTCCATCTGGTAACAGTTCTTGTGGGAATCAACTAATTCTTTTCATTTTTCACCACTGTCATGCCGCTTTTGTTTGGTACACCTTACACAAGACTTACCCATATTGGCACGCCCCGAGACTACCCCCGAGATGCGGACACGGGACCTAAGACCACAAGTGATCCCAAGCTAACCTTGCTGGCATGATCATGAGCATACTAAAGATAATAAACTGATGCGGAAGCTAAATCATAATTAAAATGAAAAGATGGGAAATACCCATATACTATAACTGTGATAAATAATAACTGATGAATTTAATACTAAGAATATATTAACTCAATACTAAGCTGAATCTAACTATGTCTGAAAATAGCCTCTAAGTGACTAGAAATGCTGGGAAAATCCCAGCTAAGTCTAGCAAACTGAAACTAAAGGACTAAAAATACTGAAAAGAAACTCATGACTATTGTCCTCGGAGAATGAGGACTCACCACTGATTCTGCTAAACTGGAGATCGGGAACTGATCTAAGTGTGATCTGGATGCTGAGAACCTGAACCTACATCACGAGAAGATGTAGCGCACGTATGCATCAGTACTTGAAAGGTACTGAGCATGCAGGATAGAATACAGCTGAAATAACATATATCTGAACAAAGCAGTAAAGCAATGAAATAATATGCATAAGATGAGATACTGAATCTGAGCTAAGTAAATACAATGACCAATTTAAAGCATGCTTACTAAATACTGAATGAATTATAAATATGGTCAATGCAATAGAGTCTGACTGAACTGTGGGAGTTACTAATAACCGACAATAAAACCACATGAGCTTAATATGGCGTCCGATGTATACGCCCTATCGAGAGGACCCAATATACCCGACGAAAGGTATAGAGGCATTCTGGCGTGATCACTAAATGATGCCCATATAGGGGACTTACACCTACGTGGCTCGTAGTTCTGGGACTATATGGGTACGCTGAACCCTAGTCCAACTCGGTCTTATGCTACTCCCAATAGATTTAAGTGATTAACACATTATGACTAAATTTCTGTAATACTGGATAGCTCAAAACTAGACATGCAAAACTGAGAATGCAATAATTAATCTGATAAGGATACATTCATAAACTGAGGCATGTATAACTGAATACTGAAATATCTGACCTAACATGTGTAATTTAAGAACTAAAGAAATACATAGCTAGGGTTCTGAAATTCATGCAATAAACTGAGCATTAACATGATAATCTGATTTGGAACATTTACATAACTCATTCATGATAATCTGTTGAAATTCTAGAAACCCTAGGTCTGTTCATAATCATGGAATCAAGAATTTGACTGAATTCTAGGGACCTAATTGGCGAAAGGAACCCACTAGTGAAATCTCCCATAACCGGTGACGAATTTCACGGAGAAATCCTTTAATTTTGGGGATGGAACTGAAGAAAACTTGTTGCGTTCTTGAACTAGGGTTCTTGACCTTTTTCTCCTCTCTTACTTTTAACTTTCTATGTTTTGATTACTGACTTGACTTGGGTAAGTTCTAGTTATGTTTCTAGGCTTAAACTGACTAAAACCTCATGATTTAGGGTCTAAACGATGTATCTTAGGGGTTAAACAAGGTAGGAAAAGACCGAAAGACCCTGACTTAACTGCTGTTGGAGTGATCGACGGATTGGACCTACGGGCCGTAGGTCAATCTACGGGCCGTAGGTCAGTCTACGGTCCGTAAGTCAAGTTTGCCCGACAGAGCTTCACTAAAACGAGCATCACTTTTTACTCGGAGGTCGGATTTTAGCAAACTCGGTGGCGTTAGAAAAAGGATTCAATTATCTATCATATCATATTTCATGGGACACATAATTCCTTTTGTTCTTAGATTTATGACCATTTGAAGTTGACCCAATCAATAACTTTTATCTAACTGGCTGCTGACCCTCATCTACGGTTAGACCTACGGACCGTGGATCAAACGATGGTCCTTACTGGTCGATCGTAGTTTGTGTCAGAGGCTGGGTAAAGGAGTCTTGATCCACGGACACAAACCACGGACCGTGGTCTGACCTATGGATCGTAGGTCTATCCGTGGGTCGCGACTTTGCCAATTTTCTGAGTTGGGTTTGGAGAAGGGTTGCAGTGGTGAACCACGGACCACCAACACGGGCCGTGGTCTGACCTATGGTCCGTGGATGGCAACCGTGGGTTGCACCTGCAACTTCTCAAAGTCTACATTTTTTGTCCGTTTCGGATAAGGGGTGTTACACATATACTATCGGAGATAGGGTACACAATTATGACATCTAACTACTTGATAACTTCTTTTCACACCACTGCTTTCATCAATGGATATAACTGACATTGATGTTGTACAGTAGGCTTGTGATCCTTCTCGATATACATAATACACAACACTGGACTAATTCTATGAATATCAAACATCTGTCACCCAATATCTTTCTTCCTTTGCTTCAAGATCTTTAATGTCGCATCAACCTGTCCTTCACACAATTCTGTAGTAAGTATCATGGGTAAAGTTTCATTGTTGCTCAAATATGCATACCTTAGGTGTGTTGGAAGATATTTAATCTCTAAGTTGGGTGCTTCTATGATCAATGATTTGGGTAGAGGTCCCAAAACTCGATCTAATGGTTCCACTTTGCCTCTATGGGCTCCAATAAGTGCTACATCAAGACAAGTAGCTAGCTCTTGAGCCTCGACATCCCCGAACATGTCATGACCCGCAAATACTCTCTCTAATGGATCTTTGGAAGCAAGATTGTGTGAGTCTATGGCTAGATCAACAACTGTGATAGTATAAAACTCCTCATAGACATACGAAAATTTCAAAGCGCGATAGACATCAAATACTTTTACCTTATCATGAGCTCTCATGGTCAACTGCCCAGCTACTACATCAATCAATGCTCGGCCCATGGCTAAGAAAGGTCATCCCAAAATAAATAGAATTTCATGATCAAGCGCAAAATTTAGAACCACAAAGTCCAAAATAAAGATCAGAAACCCTACTTGCACCAACACATCTTCTACTACCCTTTCTGGCCTAGCAATAGATCTATCTACAAGTTGTAAGATGATAGTGGTTGGTTTTGGTCTACCCAACCCAAGTTTCTCATACAAGGATGTCGACATGAAGTTTATACTAGCACCCAGATCACATAATCCCCGAGCATGGACACTTTGACCAATGGTTAATTGTACTGTGAAGCTACCCGGACGTTGCAACTTTTTGGGTAGTCTATTTTGAATTTTTGAATTGCACTCTTCAGTGAGTGCCACTATTTTGTACTCATTTAACCTCCTTTTGTTCGCCATTATTTCCTTCACTTACTTGGCATATGTAGGAATTCCCCTCAAAATATCAACCAAAGGTAGATTAATGTGAATTTGTTTAAGGAGATAGAGAGAGAGAAACTTACCAAAGCATTCATCTTCATTATGCTTTTTGAAATTTTAGGGAAAAGAAGGAGGTCATTTCACTTGAGGAATAACCCTCTTGATATTCATATTTTGACCAACCTCTTCTTGTTTCTTTTATTCACTTACTACTTTAGTGTTTCTCTTCATTGGAGCCAGTTCTTCTAATTGTGACCCACTTTTTGTACTCACAACATTTCAGTGTTTTGGGTTAGGATAAGTGTCACCTGGAAGACATCCTTGTGGATGAAAATTTATAGCATTAGATAATTGTGCAAATAGTCTTTCTAGATTTTTATTTGAGATCCCGTTGTTTCTCAAAATTTCTCTAAGCCTATCTAACTTTGTATTGGTCTGAACATTCTCTGCATTCTTCTTACCTATCTCTGCCATCAACTGCTTAAATAGTTGATCATTAGCATACCCCCTTGTTAGGAACTTTGATTGTTGATATACCGTGAGTTTACGGTATTTCTAATACATTTCACTAACAAGTTGTGTGTGTCTAGGGCCTTTTCGTATGGTTTTTATATGTTTTTATTGTATTTTGCAGGAAAGATGTTCAGGGACGATAATAAAGAGACAGCTGAAAGGAATGCAGAAAAGAACTTCTACGGAGTGATCTACGGAC
>JAJOOS010010868.1:0-20948 GCA_029582725.1 Solanum chiquidenum | reverse complement strand
GGCTCTCTTGACCTCAACTCCTACTAATTCTGGCCATTTGCATGTACTGCCAAAACAAACACCACCTGAGGCACAAGGAGGATATGGGGTTTTACTTATGACCAAATATTGAGAAATGAGTATTAGAAAGCTAAGAAGAAAAAATGTTGTTGTCACCTTCATGTTTAAGTTATTGGTGAATGGTGATCTAAAGCTTTGATTTATAGGGAAATAACACTTTAATGCAGATATTATCCAGTATAGTTTGGTCAAGATTGAATTAATGATTGTATTTATAAGGAGAATATTGGTGTATCAATATTATCTATAACATTTATAATTTTTGACATTTAAGTTTGAGTATTCATGATTTAATTAATTTTTGAATTTCTTCAATTTTAAATAATTAATTTTTGAATCTATTTTCTTAAAAATCGTAAATTAGTATTTAGTAGAGTTTAGGAAGCAAGTGTTTGTTAACATGCCTTCTTTCTAGACAAGGATAATTTGGTCATTTAGTTGGTACTTTTTTTTGTTTGTTATAATTTAAATATAATAATTAACAATTTAAAATAATTAGAAGTCTAGAAAGCATGTGTTCGTCAACATGCTTGCTTTCTAGACAAGGATAATTTGGTAATTTATTATGTACTTTTTATTTTATTTTAGTGTGTTTGTCTTATTTTTCTTTATTTTTACTTGTTATGTATTTAAAAATTACATAAATAATAGTATAAATCACAAATTTTAACAACTTAAAATATTTAAAAGTCATCTAATAAATTTGGTTGACTCTTGAAGTTGTATCGGTGCCACTTAAAATGAGTTAAAGGAAATAACATATCTTATTTGAAAATGATGTAAAAAGTACTATAAATCACAATATTTAACAAATCAAAAAATTCAAGACATTAAAAATTCAGTTCACTATCGAAATTCTATCGATGCCACATAAATTGGAATATGGGAAATAACATGATTTGAAAATTACGTAAAAGCTAATTACAATAATTGACAACTTAAAATATATTTAAAAAATAGTTATTTTTAAAATTCTATTTGTGCCACATAAATTGAACAAATGAAATAATATATATCATTTGAAAATTACACACACAAAAAGAAACCTATAAAGCACAATAATTAACGACATAATCTTTTTTTTTAAAAAAAACATACAAGAATTTAAATAACTTTTCAAGTTTCATTTGTATCACTTAAATGGAGAGTAAATATTATGATATCAATGTTTTGAGTTGGGATTGGAAATTATTTGTAAATGTTTTGAATCATATTTCAAGTTTTATAACTCCTATTGAAACGATTGAATATGAGTGTCTAGTAGCTCAATGATAGAGTTGCTATATGGCTTGATATTCTTGTGAGATTTCTTTTTTTGTGATTTCTCTAAAGAGAATGTAAAACAAGTCAAATCTACATAACAAGGACTTAAGTATTATAAAAGTCGAGAATAACAACTTCTATATATGATCTCCATTCCTACCAACTCATATGGATATGGATCTCCTGGTAATTGACATTCATTGCCAGTACAACTGCATATATCACAAGGAGGATATGGAATTTTAGGTTGACTCATAACCAAATATTGAGAAATGAGTATTGGAAAACTAAGAAGAAAAATGGTTGTTTGTACCTTCATGTTTAAGTTATTGGTGAATATAATGGTTAATTTATAGGGCCATAAATTAATAATGTGTGGTAGACTTTATAATGCATTCAAATCCATTATAATAAGATGAATTGAACATGATCAATAGTTATAGTTTTGATCCATATTATTATGTATATGTATTAAAAGAATCACTAAATATGTACGCAACACGCTTGTATACATTATGAAAGATTAATACAATATTATAAATTTGTAAAAGTGGAATAAAATAGAGAATTAAATAATGTATAAACACTGAATGAAAATGTTACTTGTATATATTATGAAAAATTAATACAATGTATAGAGCTTGTTTGACATTGTTATTGGGAGGCCAAAAACACTTATTTTAAGGAAAAAACACATTTTCCTTTTGAAAAATTAGGTGTTTAGGTAATCAGTAAAACAATTTTTCAATGGAAGCAGAAGCAGTTATTGTTGGGAAGAAATTAAAAATTTCTGCTTCTTAAAAAAAAAACAGAAAATCATTTATTTCAAAACCAAAATATCTCTATCATATAAACATATTTACCAATATATCTCTTATACTTATTTGTTTTTGTTGTGAATTTTTTTGTAGTAGTGATTTAATTTGTGGAATGATTATTAAATTTATTTTGTTTGATATTTTTAATTATATTAAATCATCATGTTAATTAGTTAATGTTATATCAATATTTAATATATTTTTATTCATCTTTGTAAATTTGCATATATACATATTAATTTAATAACAATAAACATAGAATTAAATTTTTTATAATAGATACTTAAAGTAATTTATCTCTATAAGATAATCTTAATATTACGAGTGCATTGGTACTTTCCTTTTTTCGTAATTTGAAAATTAAAAGTACTTTTTAAAAAACAATAGTCAAACATAATTTGCTTATCAAAAATACTTTTCAAATGAACTAGCCAAACACATTACTTTTTTTTAAAAGCACTTTTCTGAGAAGTCATTTTAAAAAAATACTTCTAAAAATAAGCAGTTTTTAGCAGCAATACCAAACAGGCTCTTAATCCTATATGTATATTCTTAATTGTTTCTGGTTATTGCATTTTGGTTGTTACCACTTCAGCTCTAAGAGAAAGGTTAAGCAGGAATGAGATATGGCAATAGTCAAGAATTATGGAGTTTTGTGAGCTTAATATGACTAGAGAAACAAAAGAACATTCAATTTGAATGCTATAACTAAAAACAGAAAAATCAGTCATAAACTAGTTGAACGTACCTATACACGTTTCGAAAAGTAGGTCTCAGATGAGACTGATGACTACCTCGTGGTTGCTGGATATACTCGGATTACTGTGTCCATCTGAATTAGTGAATGTATCTGCAGCATAAAATCCAAAATCCACCAAAGTGTTGCTATCGCTTGCAAAACACTTCAGTGATTCTTCATCATCCATATCAGTGGAAGTCGTTCCCTCACTAGTGACGGCATTATCAGTGCTTTCATCAACATTAGCATCTGTCGTGTCACCTAAAAGAACTTCTAGTGAGAACTTGGAATCACCGTTTTCATTGGCTGTGAACTTCACATCTAAGATAGGAATGTCGAAATCTAGAGCAGAAGGTCTTAGATATTCACAAACATTTTGCATAACGTCCAAGTGAGAACCTTTTGAAGGATCACGTTCTTCAGATTCAGCAGCATTTCCTAGATTATGAGAATTCATCTGTGGCTCATTGGTAGAATCTCTTACATTAGTCTCTGAAACCTTATCATCTTGACCTGAAGGACAAGCAGTGGGATTATCCTGCGATCTGCAGATACTTTCTTGTGCATAAGGATGATCTTTCGAACCAATTACTCCAGAAGTTTCTTTAAGCTGCACATTCTCATGGAGAAATTTCTCTTGCTCTGCATATGTCTCAGAAGCAATAGTTGAACTTGCGTTATCCATGCTCTTGCCTCTGTTAAGATCAACAAAGTTCTGACTTCCAGTGCTTGGAGAAGCTATTTCATTATTTGTATTTCCTTCACTGGCAAGTTCAGGAGTTGGTGCAGAAGAAGCTATGATGAAATTTGCATTCTCAGATTCGTACTCCTCCTCGGTAAAGTCAGGAGCTGCAATTGCAAGAATTTGAGTATACTTTGAAGGTTTGTCATTGTCATTTACCTCCAAAGTACAGTTGTGAGCGATAACTGAAGCACTTTGGGTAGATTCTGAAAACTCATTCTTCTCATTCACTCCCTCACTAATAGATCCAGAAGCAATAACTTCCAAGGTCCCTTCATCTGGTGGAAGAACGTGGGACGTGGACAGAAAGCCAGAAAGTGCTGCAGCTAAAGCATCATCAATAGATAAAACTTGCTTTTGCTTCTCTTGAGAAGAAACCTTTACTGATTCAACAATATCATTTTCTTCTTCATCCTCTCCACATGAAAACTCAGGGGCAGAAATCACAAGATTTGGAAGAACATGTGAAGGATTAGAAGAAACAGGCATGTCATCAGAAGGTTCGGACAACTTATTGCAAGGGGGATCCTTTTTCTCCAGCTCCAATACCCCACAAGACCGATATTCACTTCCATCATTATACAAAGAGCTAGAATTGGACTCACTGCCAGTAAATGAAGGAGCTGTTATTCTATTGCAGGACGCTACTCCAGAAAATTGGGAATTTTTAGCTAGAGTTTCTACTTGCTGCTCCAGTCGTTGAAGTCTCATCTCCATGCTATTCATTGGACTAACCATCTTTTCTTCAAATCTCAAGCAAATATTTTCGATTCTGCTCACTCGGTCAAGAAGTTGTTCAATGGCTCCTACAATACGACCTTGTGAAGCATCATTACTCGTGGTGGAGGTATTGTGGTTCTCTCTGCTTAACTCCTGGTGTATCAGAGGATGGGAATGAGTGGGTTTTGCTACAGGCTTGTCAGTGACATCCAACTGCGCTATATGATCAGCACTCATCCTCTTTTCCTGTTCATTTTCTTTACCGGCATCAGCAAAATCAGATGTCCTCACTGCGATTCCCACTTCATTTTCCTTTCTTTGACTATCAGAAACATCTTTCTCCTGCTGCTTCTGGCTGACGCCTGATTTAGATAGTTGCAGAAGGGTGGGAACAAGCATGGCCATAAAAGAACTAGCTTGGTTTTCCATAGGAGCTGCTGGGGTCTCTACCTCATTAGAGTCAATAGGGTCACCAAATATGTAAACTTCGTCAATGCATAGAGAATCTTTATTTGGAAGTGATAAAAAGCGAATTGTAAGCGACATGCAGGGATCTGCATCACTAATTTCTGCTGTGGCCTCGTATAAATCCTGCAAGATAAGATCTGCAGTCAAGACAATAATACGATATTGTAATTCAAATTGCCTTTTTTCTCCCATTGAGTAGATAAAAAAATTAACAGAATGGGTAAAAACTTTGGCCATTAACATTCTAACAACGCTATATGACAAAAAATATCTACATCAGATGCCCCAAAATCCAACTCTGTTATATTATGACACTTGAAATCTCCAATAGAATCCACTAAGTTTCCAAAAGTTTTCTTTACCCCTTTAGACCTTTTTTCTTTGCTTTCTTTATACTAAACAAGGCAAGTACGCAAAAGTCATCATATAGTGCTACCTCAATACTTCTTCGTTCATTCCCTGTTGTGTGCTTTTGCAGGCAGCTTACCCCGTTCCCGTCAGGAACCCTAACCTCGACCCAATCATCTTCCCTTGTGCAATTGGCTTCAGCTGTGACTCTACCTTCTGTTGGTTTTCCTACATAATCCTCCAAATATTGCGGGGTAACTACTTCAATCTCATTAGCTTGGAGAAATTCTCCATCTCGTTCAGCTATGCTACAGCGGACAGTACATAGATACTCATTGTTGCTCTGCAGAGTAGGTGCATAGTATATCTCATAAACACGAGCAGTACTCCGAACATAGACCTGCCTGATTTCATGCTTTTGCATAAAGCATACTGCAGTACATAAATTGATAGCGTCAGAATAGAATCAGTGGACAAAAAATGTAGCTTGTTCTTTGGGAAACCACCTCTAGCTAAAGACTATATGCAAACCAGTACAGGAGTAGCTTCTCAAAACTTTAAGCATACAGGTTTAAGTGAAAGGAGACAACCAGAAAAGAACTGCACTTCCCCGTGTAACCCCAAACATATACAACAAGTAACAACAACAACAACATACCCAGTGAAATCCCATTAAGTGGGTTTTGGGGAAGGTAGAGTACACGCAGACCTTACCACTACCTCGTGGAGGTAGAGAGGTTGTTTCTGAAAGACCCTCGGCTCAAATGCATAAAACCCAAGTACAAGAAGAAGAAACAATGAAGAAGCATAGCAGTTAATAGGAAAAGCAATGTAAAGCCTACAAGAAAGAACAATAACATCAGCAAATAATGTGATAATCGAAACACAATAAACAAGATATGGCAAGAACTACAAGGGTATGACTAGTAGTACAAACCAACCTTCGCAAGGCAAGACAACACTCTACCCCTACTAACCTAATACACGATCTCAACTCCTTCCTATCTAGAGTTATGTCCACAGTAACCCCAAGCATATGAAACTAAAAATACCCATTAGAAAATCTTGGATAGCTAATTCATCACATTAAAATCAGCATCCTGGTTATATAGGGTCAATTTAGAGTCTAGAACACTTCAGTGAAATCACAACAACATACCTTGGGGAGTATAGAGTGTACGCAGTCCTTACCACTACCTCTCCAAGGTACAAAAGTTGTTTCCAAAAGACCCTTAGCTCAAGCAAATCACAGCCGTAATAAAACAAAAAAAGATAAGTGGGGGAGAAACATGACAACTAATAGCAAATATACAAGGAACCGTAACAACAACAACAAAAAGTGATCACCTAAACACAGTAAACCACAAATAATATCAAAAGCCAAAGACTACATTAATACTACAACCGACACGGCGATCTATACTAACACCTAACCAAATATTATGTTATATCATATGTTCTCACTTCTATATAAAAGCATCTCACTATAGCACCCAAAAAAATATCTAGATAAACAACAATGTTAATAAAGATGTTCTATTGTTTCTGCTCTTTCTTTTTTTATTTATGATCGTGGTGTCCGGGCCAGCTTTCGCGCAACTCAACTAATTCCACGGAATACCTATCACTAGGTAAGGTAACCCTGTCACCAAGGCTAGGATAGTTGCAAAATTTTGCCTTCGCTGGGATTTGAACCAGAGACATCATGATTCTCAACCACTTCATTGACCACTAGACTATACCCTTGGATACTAATGTTTCCACTCTATCTGTGTCCCTGGTTTCAATGGTAGTTTAAAAATATCCAGACAAGCAACGTTGTTAAGATGTTCACTGCTTCAGCTCTATCTGTGTTTTATTTCAATGGCAAGTCAAGTTATGGATTTCTATCTCCGATACCGGCATATAAGTTTCTAACCAGACTAACCCAGTCAAAATTGCATAATTATTAATTACAACATATACAAATAAGTACTTGATGATATACTATCGGTAAACAATACAATGTTTTTTATTATTTCACTTACACTTGATTTCGCAAGGGGAGGAATCCGGCGAAGGTCGGTGGAGAATAAGAGGTGATATCTGAGTAGATTCAGTATCGATCGGAGAATCGGAGGACTCAAAAGTAATGGAATCTTCAAGAGAGCCACGAGAGATCGTCCAGTTCGTTGATGAGCTCCATGAATCTCCGCCACTGTTGTACTCAGCTTTCGTTTGATCATACTCAATCTCCTGAGTCGAAGTTATCCCCATTGTTGTGTGTATCTACTTTGCTTCCTCAGCGCCAATCTGGTATTTATTGTTCAACCATTGCGTTTTTTGTACGGACCCATTTTATTTTTTTTAATTTCAATTTTGTTGGAGACTTTTATAATCTTTATTTTATTTTACCTAGTTTCTCCTTAATATTTTTACCAAGTACTACACAAAGGAGTTAAAAATTCCCTTAATTAATTTGAATTTTTATCAAACTTTAAGGGTGTTTCATTGGTTTACTTATCTATTTTCGGTGTTTAATTAGTAATTTTTTATAATTATTTTTTAAAAAAATTAGTTCGATTCGAGATTCAACCTAATCTCGATTCGAGGACTGACTTTGAGATCAAGAGTAAGGTCCCAAATCAGAGTGGGAAGTAGGATCCTAACTAGGGTCAGTTTTCGGGGTCAAATTTTGAATTTCAATCATTTAAAAATGAAAAATATAGTAAAACCTCATTAAATTAATACTTGATAAATTAATAATCTCTCTAAGATAATATTTTCCTCCAGTTTCGATTTGGGCCAATGAAAAAATTACTCATTTCGATAAAATAATAAGATAATATATTTTCAGAAGACTCCTATATAAATTTATAGTCTCATTAATATTATAAATTAATAATTCTATAATTAAATTTAAATATATCTAAGACAATTTAGTAAAATATGATTCAATTATGTTTTATTTTCTGTTAAAAATTAAATTTAGTTGAAGCTCATCTTTAACTTTTCTTATTGCATCCAAAAGTTTCAGTGTTGTCTTTTCGAACTGCACCATAAAATTGTGATGAGTTGTAGATGCGATAAGTGTTTCCTTATGCGTAACTGATTCTATAGGTATTGTATCACCTTCAACTTCATCATCAACATTGCTTTTTCCTATGGTATTCACAATTTCTTCTACGCTTCGAATCTCTGAACATGTATCATTTTCACCTAGGTAATCCAACAGATTTTTTATGTCCATTTTATCGCGGTAACCGAGATCATTAATCATGACCTCAGGTTTGTGAATCATGTTTTCACAAGTGGGTTCAGTCAACTTCTCTGAGATTTCATCCCCTAAATGAATTTTGCAATGTCAAAAATAATTTTCTATTGTCTTTTGTTGAACATTTGTCGTCCAAGCCGGGATTGAAAAATTGATGCATCCAAAACTTTAATCTTTCCTCGATCAGTTTGTCTTCCAAACCAAGAGTACAAAATTGATAGCATTCAAAACATTATTCATTGTATTTTATGTATAACACATTTATTTTTTATGTGAGTTTCATAAACAAGATACATAAATTAGTAAAATACAATGATATTGATATAATCAAAATTAACCTTCATTGGATCTCAAAACACTCTTTAAATTAATAAATATTAATTCATCGATTGAATAATATCTCTACAAAATAACAATATTTCTACAAAATAACAACATTTCATTATCCCATCTATATTAATTTAGTGAGATTTTACTCTAATATCTTAAATCAATATGTATATTTTTTCTTTGCTAAAGTGGTAAATACAACGAGAATTATTTACATTGTACCTCTAAAATGTGTGCAATTCTTTTATTTGCACTATACCCTTTTATTTTGCTTATGATTTACCCTTAATCTATTTATTTGTTTGCAAAACTAATTTAGGGTCCTTTTTCTTTAACTTTCCCCCCTTTTTTTCCCTCCATTTTTGCATCAATTTTCTATGTCAATAATGGAGAAATAAATTTAAATTTGATCTGTTTCACTTTATATCAATATTTTGATCTGTTTTATATTTATTTATTATATATATTCACTTTAGTTATGTATCAAAGAGAAGATATACAACAAATATAAAGTAAATTTAGACATGGTATATAATCCTATACATACCTTCATAGTTAACTAGTATGTAATTAAGTGAAGGATACTAAGGGAAAAAAGTGAAAATCAATTCAATGTGTATGTAGAAGTCTAAATATAAATTAGATGAAATTCAATAATTTTTGCTAAAAAGTATATTTATTTTAAAATTTTATCAAATATATTTATGTATTTCTTTAGAATTCAATTACCCAATTATTATTAGCGTTTGAAATAATCTGCCCTTTTAAAATTTGAAATCTATGAAGTTTAAATTCTTATAAAAAAAACATTTTTATTTGACAAACAATTTTACCTTTCTATCCCTCATATTTTTTTCTAATTCCAACAATACCCTCAGAGAACAAAACCCCTAAATTTTTCCTCTCTTCCTTCGTCTTCCTTCTTCTCCATCTCTGCACCTCTCTCCGATTTCAGTGGCATTTCGACAGTAACGGTAAGCTCTTTCCCCATAATTTTGAAGCATTAGAACCTCACAATCTATTAATTTCATACATTTTGCGATTTCAGTAGCAGTTGTATATTAGTACATTTTTGCTCATTTACTTATTTGCTTTTGTTTCTGTGCTTTCAATCTCCATATAGACAAATGTCTCGCATTTTTTTTGTTTTTTTGGAATGAGTCGTTGTTTTGAATGAATTGTTGCATAAAAATCAGATGTTCACAGATACTTTCACGGCTGTGTTGTTTTTCTGCTGCTGCTTGTTAGAAGGAAGGTGTGTTTGAGCATTCACCTTATACATATTTGATTGCTTAGCTCACCTAGAGCTAAAGCTGATAAGGTCTAGAACTTTTTTTTTTTATCACCATGGTGTCCGATCTAGTTTTCACGCACCTCGACTAATTCCACTGGATACCTTTCACCTCCCACCAGCAATAGTTACCAGATAACTCTGTCCACCAAGACTAGGACAGATAGAAAGAATCATCTAGTGTTTTTTGTCTCCACTGAGGTCTAGAATATCTTTTCTACTAATGTTGTTAGATTCCAAGATATTTTTTGGTGACTGTAAAATCTGGTAATATGTGTTATGTCCCTTTTGGTCTCACAATAATCAGACTATGCTTCCAACACATTATACATTGGTTTAGTCCTTTTCCGCAGTTGCTGCAAAATAGTTTCATTTTGTTATATAACTCGATGTATCCTGCTCCCTGATAGGATTAGCTTTACTGATTACACACAGTTGAGTGAGGTAATTTTGGTCATAATGATTAAGGAAAAGTAAACAGCAGCAGAATTATGATTAAATTGCAGGTTTTATGATTTTTATGCTATGAGTAGAACTGAATCGATTACTGGTTGTTCCCTTGTAGTTAAAGAGTAAATCTAGATCCAGGGAAGGTTATTCTGGGCTAGCTTCTTTGTTGAATCCTGTATCTTTGGGTTTTGCTTATGCCAACATCTACTCCTTAAAATAATCACAATATTCTTGTTCCGGTTTCCCACAAAGTTCCTCTAAAAAATTAACCACTGTTAACGTTCAACAACTTAATTGTGGTGTGTACGACTAATTATTTCTAATCAGTTCTATGCCCTACCCCAAAAAATTCTGTATATTTGTAATGTGTGAAGGAGAAAAATCACAGTGACTGATGCACTAGATGGAAAAAGTTGGTCTAGTGGTCTTTCCTCTGTGAATATCCTTCTTTTTTTCAACTTTTTTCAGTGCCAAACAAATATGTCAGAGGAAGTGATGCACTAACAGGAAAGAAAATAATCACTTACTGTCATGTAAAACCATTTAAACTTATGCCAGGGTGGTTGATTCTTTGTTAGCTAGTGCAACTTTCCAAAACAGTGACACCACAAACATGGGATTTAAATTGTTAGTGTTATGTAGTATATTATGTGAGTGCTAATTTGAGAAGTTGATTTATAAGAAAAAAATACCATTACCAGTTCAAATTAGTTATACAAGTTTATCTACTTCTATCAAATGCAAATTGTGGTGAGATGGTTGACACTTACTGTGAGTTTTCTCTTATTTCCTTTCAACTTTTTACCAAATGAAATTGGATCAAGTGTCCTTGGTACTTACTAATTCTAGCATTATCAATGAACTTTGATAAGCTGACTTTGAGCGCTTAGCACTTAAACACTGCTCAAATTCAGCCAATTCAAATGGGCTCTAGGTCTTTTAATGAACACGACACAAGGGGAATTATAGGAAAAGATGAGGGTACTTTATAGTCTAAAAAACCTGCAATCTTTTTCAACTGCCGCATCTGTCCTCTGTACTAACCAGCTGTTACCAGGCTATCTTAGGTAGTTAGCATGTTTTGGTGCTTTAGGCCTTGGTACATCTTGAATGGCAAACTGAAAATGCTGATTTAATTCCCATTTGTCCTCATTATGTTCAACCAATCCCATTTCTGTCCTGTAATTAAACTCATTTATATCACTGCAAGCCTTTTGGTTTTCCCAATGGATTAATTATCTCTTTGTTTTTACATCTGTAATTTTTGTTGCTTTATCTTTTTGACCTGACGAGAACCCCAAACATCTTCTTGACCCGACTGTGGCTTCTATAGAAGTTGCAATACACAACTATTAATGTTCAAAATGATATATCAAGGATCAAAATTAACTTACCCCTGTACTCTAAGAACTATATAAGCCCTTTTTCTCAAAAAGAAAAAGAAAAGAGAAGAACATTTATGTGATCTTAGAAAGGAGAAGAAAAAAGAAAAAGAAAATTCTCTTTCCCTTTCTCTAAAAAAATTAGGATGTTAGAGCATATGAAGTACTAACACTTTGTGTTGATCTAATGAGAATTGCAGGGAATTATGAATCTCTGAATATATTGATTGTGACTTAAGGAGAGGAACAACTGCAAGACAGTGACGTTAATCTATCAAATGAACGAACTTTTGAAGAATCCAATTTTTGCAACACATGCAGTTGTTGCTGCAGGATCTGCTACATTAGCCACTGCTATCAGTTACCCTCTAGATAGCCTTAAGGTCCTTGTGCAGGTGCGGAAATTGCTGATAACCATGAACATTCACTTAAATGTATTATCTTACTCTGAGGGCAGCATCTTTAATGTCCTCTTGTGCTGTGGCTGTATGTTCTGTGGAATGAAATGCAGGTGGGATCAGGTAGCAGTAAACAACTCACTGGTGCTGATGTCCTCAATAGGGTTAGAACTTTGTCAGGAAGTTCAGGTGACTCGATCAGCTATTTTTGTTTTATGGTAACTAAAAGTGATGCTACTCTGCTCTCTCATTTTGCCTCATGATAAAAGTTATTCGGATGATGTGTCAATTTTTTATTAATGCTTTTATGAGAAAATACATGCATTATAGGTCTAGTAAAAGACTGATGAAAAAACTTCATAAAATTTCTCGTATAGACTGCTGTTTATATGGACATCTTTCTTAAATGTTAATGTTCTTTTAATCATTTTATGAACATTGAAGGCTTGTATAGTGGTGTGGGGTGGTTGACACTTGGAAGATCATTGGGTTTGGGAGCTCGCTTTGGTGTTTATGAAATAATAACAGCTTTTTACAAAGGTATGATTTCTTCAGTTTAACTGTTTATTAACCTTTTTGCCAGTTTCCTGACCAGAAAATCCAAACCTAAACCAAACAGGATTTGCATGATTATGTTGGTTTAGACTTTAGATGCTTGTCTTGTAAATGGAAATTCAGGAGCATTCACTCCGTTAAAGAAAACATATGGGAAAGGATCACCTGAAATAAGAGATACAGTATTTTAAGAAAGGTCAGTTTGACATCCATCAAAGAAATAGTTCTCCATCTTGAAGCCACTTTACCATATTTCAATACAAAGGGTTTTAATAAATTCCCAACCTCAGTTCGTGATGGACCATATCTTGAACTGTTTCTGATAGCTTCTCTATGTCAACAAACAAGAGTAAGAAAAACCATTGTTTTTGGAGTTGAACCATTATTTTCTCAACTGTACAATTAGAATTCTGAAATTTAGAGCCTTTTCTATCAATAAGATATTCACATATTTTTGTGTATATATGTTGTGTTATAGTTATAAATAAGAGTTGAACAATATGCCAAATTGAATGAAGAATTGGTCAATTTGGCCATCCATAACTGAACAAGCTCAACTGGGACGAAAGTAGAATGTCTTATTCAATGAAACTAGTAATAGCAGTGGAAAGAAGGGGATATTGGAATTATGCACTACCGTATTATACAAATGAATTGAATATTTTTTAGTGCACTTGCTTCTTTTCTCATTATTAGAGGTTTGGGTGGTAACATATTGTGTTTGTATCTGTAATCAGATGGTCGAGAAGACAAGTATGTCTATGCCTCTGAGGCTCTGTTGGCAGGAATTGCTTCTGGAGCAGTGGAATCACTTCTAAGTTCTCCATTTGAACTTATTAAACTCCGTGCTCAGGTTACTTCTGCCTCCCGAATTCCCAGCTCCACGTCCGTTGTCGAAAAGGCTGTCGTTTCATCTTTAATGGCAAAGTTGCTACCGGGATATTCCCAGGACATTAGGGTATTGAACAACACAGTTGGTCTTTTGACCACCCTGCCCACCAAACATCCCAATTTGGTTACTGCCCTGAAAGATTATCCATGGATGATGACAGGGTCTGGTAGACCCCCATCTGTCTCTGATGTTAAGAGGCCATTAGAGATCATATCTTTGGAAGGATGGGGTGCTTTCTGGAGAGGTATGAGAGCTGGACTTGCTCGAGATTGTGTGTTTGGTGGTATATTCTTTTCAACGTGGCAAATCCTACATCAAGCAATGCTTGAATGGAAAGCAGTTGGGATGAATCCCCCACCTAGGTATGCTTCACTCCTTATGTTAACTTGTTTAAAATGTTTGTTCTAGTTTTGGTTTTCAATTCTAGCGTTTGGATGTTTTCTTGACATGTTCCTTGGAGAAGCATTTCAAAATATTTCTAAAAATAAGTTATTTGGAAAAGAGTTCATTTTTGGATGACTATATTTTCCCAGAAATGGTTTGGATGAGATGTTGTGACCTATTACTTGATGAATGTATCAATCAAACCTCACATTAAGAAATCTACCCCCATATTTTTTTTTGAAGAATATCCTTAAATCAAGGTGCATTAGACTAACAAGGTTTTTGTATTAAATATAAGGCTAAAGTTAAAAAAATTAAAAATTTGCACCATATTACATAAAGGCACAAGTTAAAAAAAAGGGTTTATTATTTTAAAAGGCTACCGCCATAACTCTTGTTTTGGGGGATAACAGTAGTTTTTGGGTCAGCTTGTGTGTACCTCAATTATTCTACCAGGTACCAACTGAAACTAGGTAACTCTGCCTAGCAACACTTAGACAGGAAGAGAAGCCCTTAACTTCTTCTTTTTTTGTTTTTTTTTATGAAGAGGGTTTTTCTGAATTTTCATGGTATTAGGCCTCTTTATCGACTCTGCTAAGATATTTTGGGTGTATGTCAGACATGAAATGGTGAATAAAGAATGTAACAATTATCTTTCAGGCTTGCTGCTTTAACTTAATTGGATTAGCATTCTGTTGTTTTCAACTTGAGTTATGCGTGACAAATGGGTTCTCCCCTAGGATAAAATTTCTATATACTAAGTGCCTATTTTGTCATTTCATTTTCCAAGATAAAAATTGTCCTATTCAGTTTTAAATAACTTTATCCTTCTTAACCATTACCTTGTTATCATTCAGATTTGATGAAGAAGTTGGTCCATTGTCTCCTTTAGCTGTTAGTCTTGCAGCTGGATTCTCTGGTTCACTTGCTGCTGCTGCTTCTCATTGTTTTGATACTGCCAGATCTCGTTCACAATGCATTGTGCTGCCCAAGGTATGTTGTCTTACCACGGATTCAAATCTGTACTTCATTCCCTGTTTGATGTTTTTCTACATGAATATCCACCGAGATACCTTAATGCTCAAAGAAACCTTGGGTGGTCAATTCATGTAGTGAAACTGTGAAATATGGTACAAGTATTTGGGAGCTTATTAGTTACAGTTACAACACGTATTTGGTAAGCTCATAAAATCTGTGAGTATTGAACTTATCGACCTTAGTTGGAACTGATCAATACCATTGGGGGGTGGGGGCACAATGTCAACAGTCAATCAATCAATTAACACCTCAATCCCAAACTACTTAAGGTTTGCTATATGAATACCTTGTCCCCATTTCGCTCTACTGAAGCCTGAAGTAATCTGTATTTAGTGGGTGTATAGCTTTTCTCAAGTGCTGCTGGTCTGACAGGATCTGTGCAGGAATTCATTAGTTGATGTCAAACGTTTTTGTTCATAAGTGAATGGTTCAACTACTTTTGACCTGTTGTCCTCAGATATTTCAACGTCTTAGATGTATAAAAATGGGATTCTTGGTTGTTATTGTGATACTACGTAGAAACATTTGTGGTATTCTCTTTTCCCCAGGCCTTGTGGATTATCCTCTTTCCTTAACACTCCTTATGTGCAGTTTGTATCCATGGAGAGGAGGTTTCTCAAATTTCAACTGCCCGGGAAGAGATTTGAGAGATGGACCGGGATCCATCCTGCAGATAGGAATGTCTTATATCGTGGCTTGGGATTGCGGATGGCACGGAGTGGAATTGCATCCTTTGTGGTTGTAGGTGGTTATCTTTTTGCAATTGACAGACTGCTCCCTAAGTGAAGGTAACAAGACCCCGGAGGAATTGAGGAACTAAGAAAATCGAAATACGATTAGAAAGAAACATTTTTTTTGTCTCTAGAACAAGCTTGGAGACGACTATCACACATTAATGTTGGTTAAATGTTTGGCTTCGTCTTTGGCAGTCACTATTTAGATATTTTGTAGTTTGTGCAATTTGGCTGTTAAAGATGTGAATAACTAGTAATAAACCGAAGCGTTGCTTCTCATATGATTTCAACAATGTAGACGATTTATAGCAACATTTTGTAGTTTTACGATAGTGTTGGCTCAGGTACTTTGAATTTTGATCTAGGGATTAGGGTATGCATTCGTTCGGTTCAGCTATATGTATTATCGATTTGGTTTTTAAATATGTTAAATCAATAACCAAATTAATAAGATATTTTTTATCGGTTTTTGGTTTATTGATCCGTAACGGTTTAGTTTTCAGTTTACCCAATAAGAAAATGAAAATAGAATATTTGTTTGCCTTCTCCAACAATTTGACGCGACAAGACAATGTAACTTTACAAATGATCATTAAATTGAAACAATACGAGTGTAACACAAAAAGAAATTTAGAGGAATATGTTCTTACTTTAGGTTTTAAAATTTTGTATTAAGTAAAGTTGTGAACTCAATAAATATTGTAAGCGTAATTAGTGGGTGTGTTTGGTATGAAGGAAAACATTTTCCGAAAAATATTTTTCAATTTTCTCATGTTTGGTTGCCCCTCCCCAAAAAATAAATAAATTAAAGTTTGTTTTTAAAAAATATCTCCAATTCCAAAATTTTATATTCACCCCCCCCCCCCCAAAAAACAAATATTTCCAATTTTAAATTTTTATTTTTTCACCCCACCCCTACCCGCCCCCATCATACCCCCACCCCCTCCAAAAAAAAATTAAATTTATTTTTAAAAAATATTTTTAATTTCAAATTTTTATCCCATCTCACCCCCCACCACACCACCCCAAAAAATTCAAGTTTATTTTTAAAAATATTTTCAATTTCAATTAAAAAATTATTTTCTACTCTCTAGTAAAAATAAAAGATATTTTATTCATAAATCAAACACTAAAAAATCTTTTCTATTTAAATAAATCAATAATACACTTTTTTGTTTTTCAGAAAAACATTTTACCAAACACACCATGCTACTCAAAAGCTACATTCGACTGAACAAAGCAGACCCAATGTGATAGTGAAAGCTCGTTTATATTTTCAGAACAAATATTTGCTCTTTGAAGCCAGGACTAAGATAAAAAATTGTGTGGCTAGAGTTGCATTAGTGCACAAGAAAACTATTTGGTTTTAGATTTGGGCAGGGGCCGCGCGAACGCAGGCCCCCACAGCAACAAATTATGACGTAGGCTCGACCACTTGGGCCGACCTTAGGCAGGCACCCCTCCAAAGTGCAATGGAGGTCACAAGCCTAGGCCATAGGTCTTATTGATCGCCCATTGACCCCGTCCAGGTAAGTATGTTACCCAGTTTGCTCAGCCCATTATTAATACTACTGTTTTTGCTCCAATTTTCTCTTAGATGCCAATGTGGGAGAATTACTCAAAATACATGCATCTATATGAACTGCAGCAATAATCAAAACTTTTTTAAAAACGAAGGGAGAAAAGAACTTTAGAAACAAGTTGGAATAGGACCACCAGCATCAACAGGTTCTTGAGCAAACCATAATTCATAACAACTTTTTCAATGTCATTAGGTTATTCCCACACCAAACAAAATGAAACTTACGATATCAAGAAATTGAATGGAAGTTGCCTTTGTTGTCAATTACCTAAGTTGTTTCAAAAGTACTTATACTTGCAACGGTTTGGACTGCAATGTCATGCATTGTAGATTTGTACGAGATGTATGTGTTGTAATTTCATGGCACAATTTCAACTTATTAGGACACGGTCCTAAATAGGAAGATACATGAGTTGAAAATTAGAATAGAAGGTTAGTAGGTAGTTAAGTATGGTCACCCGTTGCGTGGGAGAGGTAGGGACTAGCCTCATATTCTCATCTTTCATTAGTGATAGCACTTACTAATCACATAGTTTCTTTTTCTTCAATGTTCTATTGCTATTTATTGCTCTGTAGCTTAATAATTTGATGTCATTTTTTTTCTTCCTGCAACCTTTTGCCCGAATAACTTCACTTTTTGAGTCAAGGTCTATTGAAAACAACCTCTCTACCCCAAAAAGGTAAGAGTAAAGTTTGCGTTCATCTTACCCTCCCCAAACCCCACTCCACTTGTGATATCAGTGTAAGGGTATGTTGTTGTTATATGTTCTGTAATTTACATATATGATTCACAGTTATATGTGATATATGTGTTAGGAATTAGGATGTATGGACTCATGTTGTTGTTATTACGAAATTATGTTCAGGAAATAACTGCCAGAGCATAGAGCATTTCAACAGTTCTTCGCGCAATCAATCTGGCATATGAAGATGCCACAAAAGTCACTACAACAGGAGAACTGAGAGTCGCGTATAGACAACAAACAAGCTAAAGGACATTGAGAGAAGTTTCTGATGCACAGGCCACAAGATGAATAAGAACAATGACAGAATGAACACAAAAGACATTACTCCATAACAGCAAAATCTGCTTGAACCACATACAATTGCAGAAAATTGCTACAGTACAGTTTGCTCCAGTCTCTTGGTAAACTCATATTTTTGCTCAAACTAAAACTATCCCTGTAGCAAATAAAGGAAAAATAATGGCAGAAGAAGAGTTCGAAAGCTGAAATCAATGATAACTCCTTTCCGCAAAATAAGCTCAAAACAAAAGGTCAGCCGATTCCCACAATTGTCATTCAACCTAAAACTCAGTTCTTGTTAAAAATGCAGAGAGAGAAGTATCATTTACTTCATCACAATAAACAAATTCCAACAAACAAATTCTTTACTTAAGTGCCATAACCTATCACAAAATCAGGTTAAAAAACGAGCATGTAGGTTGCTAGATGATATGCTTCTTTGATCTTATTTTCTCCACCACATGAGGTAATATTGATAGGTAACATAAGAATATTATTGATGTAAAAACAACATTAACCTTGATGTTGGATCCACCACAGTAGGTATTTATAGATGACTAAGCTGAACCTGTGCAGAATTCATTTGTCTACAAGGTGAAAACAGCTTGTCCAGTAAACTGCATAAATGCAAAACACTTTTTTAACACCATACAGCTTACAATATCACTCACATGTTGACACTTCTGTAGACAAAATTGATGGGTGAAAGTAAGCATTACATACTGTACAAGAGATGGTCTCCGTGCCTATGTAAATGCACAAACGTATCCTTTATGGATCTTATTTGAACAAGAAATTATTCATTCAGAAGTCCTTGATTACCTCAAAAAATCTGTTACATACGACGAAGACATTCGTCACTGATTAAGACAATCGAGTTTAATCTGCCATAAGCTTACAACCAAAGAATAAACAGTTAACAAATTAACACCATCATTAACAACAAGTATGTCTTCAATACCTAAAATCTCTAACCATGAGACTATCTGAATATTTGGACTTGGCACTTGAAGAACTTACTAGTAGTTATTAAAACAAAGTAGTAGGTGGGTTCTGGGGTAAGAAATATAATCTTCAATGAAAAATAACCGAGTCAAGAGGTTGTAGATCATAAAGTTAAAGAGTACATGTGGCTGCCCCATGCCCCCACCCAAAAAAGAAATGCCTCCATCGCCTCAAGAAACTAATCATTGGCAGCTCAAATCAAATACTTCTACATTTTTTCTCTCTAGATCGTGGAACAGTGTTACCATCATTAGCTTGTTCCAACTAACTTTACCATCACTACTTGGCATTAAACTTCTATGGTATATGCATAAAGAGGTGAATGTGCATGAAATTAAAACACCTTATTCAGTGGTTTATGAAGATAAGAAGGCACGTTAACAGATGATGCATAAGAATTCAATCAACAGCCACCACCATCGCACATACCATCCATGTAGTTATTGTAATTTCACTTATTCTTGCTTACACTGCATCTCACAAATAAATCAGACCTTCTGTAATCTTAATAGCTTCCAACCAAAGAGGAGTACAACATCCAGAACATCTTAACAACAATGTTTAAGGTAATTTCTAGTCTCGGGCAACAAAAAGGAAGGAAAATTCTACTAGCAAAATTGAAGAAACTTCACAAAATGTTCTGGATATCGTAGACAAAAAGCAAGAAGTTAAAAAAAATAGCTCCTTTCAGACCTAGTAATAACGAACTCCGTATACACAAGTACATCTCAATTTAACATTTGAAATCTCAAGAAATTTGAAAGCTTGCCAAAATACGAAGAAACTAAACCACAACTCTCCTCCAACTATAACAAATTGTGAATTTAAGACTACATAATTCAGTTCTTTATATTCATCTATAGCAAATAGAACTAACAAACTCTAACCTCACAAGTTAAAGACTTCAAGGCATTAAAAAATTGATCAAGCTATTAACTGCAATATACTAACACATTAATCTGATTCAAAATATCACTAGCAAAGAGAAAAGCATGTAAATTAAGAAACAAGCATACGCGATCAGCCCACGATGTTCATCCCCACAAGATGCAAGTTCAACCACAAGCCTAGTGCAGACACGCGTGGACCATAACACAAAAACTCCGGTCACCACCTTGATCACCAATCCACCGGGCAAAAACAATGAGATCGCCGATAAAATCACAATAGGCAACATACAATATCCGATCAGGCTGACACACCTGTACAAGTCCAAATTCCCATTTCTGCCGGCGAGCATATTGAACACTACATAGAGAAACAACGAAGCCATGATTACCCATCCCAATATGATTCCAAAATGAAGCTTTCCAGCAAGTAATTGGAAAAGCCCGAACGCCATAAGGAATATGAACGGTCCAGAGAGATCAGCATCTTCATGAAGATCTGCTTTAACCCGAAATGGATTCATAATCGATATAGTTTTTTGATAAATTTGCTTTGTGTTAATCCCAAGCTCCTCCAGCAACGG
>JAJOOS010010867.1:0-13700 GCA_029582725.1 Solanum chiquidenum | reverse complement strand
CTTCACGATATATGGAATGATGCTTGTTGCAATCACTCCAAATTACCACATTGCTCTAGTGTCATGGACACTATTTGTTATTGTTGCAACGAAGATTCAATTGACTTGTAATACAAACTTATGGTTAATTTTGATAGTTTTTAAAACTTATGGGTATAAATCATATTTTTCTAAAAAAGTGAAATATATTTCCCAAATACTATGGCCAAACACATGGTGAAATTTCACCCAAATTTTCACCCAAATAATATTTGCCAAGAATATTTAGAAATCTATGGCCAAACGCTAGCTTAGTGTTATGCCTTTCCAGGCAATAGCGAGGCAAAATCTTCTGACGCAGTGATTACGGGTACTATTCTTGTTTGTGACCGGATGTCTACTATTTTGTTTGATCCTGGTTGTACTTATTCCTCTGTGTCAGTTTAGTTTGCCTTAGGAGTTGATGCGATTTGTTATATAAATGATGCCCCATCTATATTTCTATCCAGTTCGAGACTCCGTCATAGTCACCCATGTCTATCATGCTTGCCCTATCTTGTTTATAGGTTTTCAGACTTGGGCGGATTTGGTTATTTTGGATTTGACTGACTTTGATATAATCTTAGGCATGACTTGGTTGTCCTCCTATTATGTTGTGTTAAATTGTAATGCTAAGTTCATGACTCTAAAGATTGATGAGTATGATATTTTGACTTATTTAGGGATATATTTACAATGATTTGGTGTCCTCAAATGCTTATTTTATGCCTATAACTGATGTAAAACCCTTGATTTCCAGGTATATGGATTGAGGAATCAAGTAAGGACACTAATTTGCAAAATGGAACAAAGCAAGCTCAAAGAGTGAAGAAAAGAAAGCCTGGTGATCGCCTAGTCCACTTGGCGAGTCACCGAATGGCTATTTGACCGCCTAAAGTTCCAATGTGCGAAGCCTTGAACGAGAAAACCAAGTTGGCGAGAGAAAGAAGCAGTCGGTGGATCGCCGAGTGGTTCCCCGATGCAGTGTTGGATCTCTCAAAGTTACAAAACTTGAGGATGCTGAAGGCCAAGGCAAAAAGAGAGATGGAAATGACCAAAGGGTGGATCGCTGAGTTTCTTGGCGAACTCGACTTACTTCGCCGAGTGGGTATTCACAAAACATTTTTGGCGACTATAAATACATTTTTGAACATTTAGTTTAGTATCAATTAGGAATTATTATTATTAATCATTATCTAATTCTGAGTATTTAGACAGTTTTCTCTAGTTTTTCCTTAGCTTTGAAGTGTTGTAATTTATCCACTTTTTAGAAATTGGAAGTGGGTCTTCGATATTCTTCAAATTGGACCATTGTAAGAATGTAATCAATCTTACCCAGCTGATGGAAACTCAATTTAGTAACAAGTTTTATCTTTTTATGATGTCTAGCTAAAACCCCAATTCTTGGGGGTGTGATTATGGGCTGATTTAGTTTATGGGTATTGCTAATTGTTAGTGTAAATATTGTTTAGAAGTGAGTTCAATAATTAATTGTGGTTTAATTTAAGAATTGTAGTTGCAAATGCAATTCTATTTTTGTGTTTTTGGCTTGCTCGAGAGAGAGGTTCTAAAACCAATTTTATTGATTGATGGTCAATGGGTATTGGGTTGTCATGGGTTCAGCTCGAGAGAGTGAATCCTAAACCCAATTACACACATTCATCTCGAGAGAGTGAATCGACTAAGGTGTGGGCTGATCTTATTTTGCATGCTTGTCGATGTTCGAGTGAAATTGACTTGATTCGGGGTAAATTATTCGAGAGAAAGTTTACCTCCTATATAGTCTAGCTTACTGACTAATATCTAGTTATTTGCTAATAGTTGCAATTACACATTTGTCCATATTAGCCTATAATTGAATCACATCCCAAGAATTTGTCTCACTATTGTTATTTCATATAGTTCTCTGCTGTTTGTAGTTGATAATTACAACAAAAACCCCTTTATTTGACATTCGTGTCATACCCTGATTTGAATTATGTTTTTATTCGATAAATTCTATTCATATGGCTAATATGACCAGGTTCATACTTTACTATTGAATCTCAAACATATACCGCTCACTGTGAGATTCGACCCCAACTCATTTAGTTGGGTTTTATACTGAGTAGCGATCGTTGACACTTAGAATTGGATGAAGTTTCCTTGAAACGTTAATCAAAATGGTGCCACTACCGGGAGTGGTGTTGTTTGAGATTTTCTTGGTAAAGTTGAATTTTGTTCTTGGTAGTCATAGTTGAATTTACTTACTTTTAGTTTTGGTTTGTGTGTTGCTATTTGAAACAGAGTAATTGAGTGTCCACGGAAACAATGGTAGCCAAGTGGGCCACCAAGATGACATCAACAACCTCAACGATGTCAATGAGCCGAATGTTAATGACCCGCATCTAATAGGTGGACTTGGTGCCATTCGCTTGCCTCCGGCTGAAGGGAGCGTTGTGTTCCACATCACAAGTACCATGTTGTAGTTCTTCAATTGAAAGGGTTGTTTGGTGAGTTGGCTCATGAGGATCCCCATGAGCATATCAGAAACTTTATTGATGTTTGCGAGCCATTCTCCTTCAAGAACATATCCCAAGAGTCGGTCCGGTTGAGGTTGTACCCATTTTCTTTAATGGGAGAAGCATGTAAGTGGTTGGCTCAATTGCCACGTGACTCAATCACTTTGTGGGAAGATCTTGTCACCGCATTTCAAATGTGATTTTTTCCTCCTTCGAAGATGATGACACTTCGGGACAACATCCAAAGCTTCAAGCATTTGGATGGTGAGCCAATTTATCAGCCTTCGCTACGATTCAAGAAGTTGGTGCTGCAATGCCCAACTCATGGTTTTCCTGACAATGTTTTGCTATAATACTTTTACCGAAGCTTTGATTCGGTTAACAAGGGAGTAGCTGACAAACTATCTCCGGGAGGTTTGATGCAACAACCTTACATTATAGCAGCCCAACTATTTGATGGCATGGCCAAAATCAACTGGGCGTGGTACTCTCGTGAGGATCGTGTCTCCCTCTCACTTTTAAATTGACCAAGGAGTAACTTGAGAAAGACCAAGAGAGGGACCAGAACATGGCAAAGATCATGACCCAACTTGACATTTTGTCCAAAAATGTCATGGGAGCTGGTGCTAGAATTGTCAATGTTGTCGGTGTCGGGTGTGCAAACTCCGAAGAGGCCAAGTTTGAAGTGTTATATAACGAGGATGTGAACTTCCTAGCCAACCAAGGAAGTGGTTATCGTGCAAATTACCCGAGGCAGGGTGGTAACCAAGGTTGGAACATGGATGATGGCTGGAGAGATTGTGGTAGAGAGTGGAAGGATCGTAACCCCACTTGGAAGGAAAGGGATGGGGGGAAGGACAGGTACATTCCTCCCCATAAGTGTCATAAACAAAAGGATTCTCAGGGTGGTCATTCTGAGGATATGCTCTCTTGTATCCTCAACAAGGTTGAGGGGTCCGATAAGATCTTGAAAGAGATGAAGGATGATGTATCGACCCTTAGCCAGATAGTCACCTCTCACTCCGTCTCTATCAAGCAGTTGGAGACCCAAATGTGTCAGATTTTGTCTCATTTAAACCCGAGACAACAAGGGGGGTTGCCTAGTGACACTATGGAAAATCCCAAGAATGAAGGTTGGGTGAGGACTTGCGTCGTACCACAACGTTAACTAAGGCGCTGCTTGGGAGGCAACCCAAGTTTTTATTTTCTTTCTTTTTATTCTAGGAATAATCGTGTGTTGATTTTGTAGGTGGAATTGTAGAATGTGTTTGAAAAGTATAGGTGATGAGTCCACACATTGGACTCATTTAGGGCTATATTTTAAGAGAAATTGTGTCCTCAAATGCTTATTTTATGTCGATATCTAATGAAAACCATTAAGTTTCAGGTATTTGAAGTTTGAGGCAAAGCATGGACACTACTTAGCAAAAGGAGCAAAAAGAAGCCAAAAGAATGAAGAAACGAAGATTCGCGAATCGCTGAACCTATTTAGCGAATCGCCAACAGATCAAATATTAGCTTTTTGTTCCAGTGTGTTGAGCCCTAAAGGAAAGGAGAAAATTCGCAGTGAAAAGAAGAAGTTGGCGTATCGCCGAACGAATCCGCGTAGCAGTGCCACATCACCCAATTATCCAGGACACAAAGATGCTGAAGGCAACTGATAAAAGGTGATGAAATAGACCAAAGGGCGGATCACTGAATGACCCGGTGATTCTCACTAACGTGGTCAAAAGATCCTTCGGAGCACATTTTCTGGAAACTATAAATACTAGTTTAGTTTTTATTCTTAGGTGTGATTTTTACACTATTTTTACCTAGTTTTTAGATTATTGAGTTTTAGACAGAGTCTGGGACTAAGTTTTGGAGAGGGTTTCGAAGAACTTGGAGCTTTCAAGGGTTTCATCTCCAAGGAATTGGACTTGGGTCTCTTGGAATCTTCACCTTTTGCCTGTTTTAAGACTTAATCATGCATACCCATTGATGGAAACCGAGATTGGTATACATCTTTATCTCTTCTACATGTGTGGTTAAAAACCCCAATTCTTGGGGTGTGAATTTTGTGAATATAGGTTAGATTTGTTGTTGGGTCTTGATTATTGATAGTTTATTCGTAGTTTAAATGTGATTTCGTTTAGTGGTTGTGGATGAATCTAATGAGGTTGTAGTTGCAAATATAATCTCATATATGTGTTTTCAGCTTGCTCGAGAGAGAGGTCGTAAAACTAAGACCACTAGATTGATGGCCTAAGGAGTGGTTCAACATGAGGTTCAGCTTGAGAGAGTGAACCCTAGTCCCATATCCTAACAGTCGGCTCAAGAGAGTGAGTGGGGTAAGGCTTAGGCTAGTCTTTATGCGGTAAGTGGGTGTTCGAGAGGAGCCCATTTGAAACGGGGTAAGTTGTTCGAGAGAGAATTTATTCCCACGTAAAGCTTAGTCTAGTCACTATTACACTATAAATTTTCTATCGAAAGAATGTATCCAACAATTTGTTCTATCCCATATTCCGGTCACATCCCAAGAATCCCCCTCTCATTGCTTATGTTTCTTTGTTAATATTGTTGTTTTTACTTACTAGTGAAAAAACCCCCATTGTTAATTGACACTCTTCTGTCCCCCTTAATTTACAATGTTTTTAATCGTTATCTTCTTTAGCTACTATTAGCTTTAGCACATTTTTGTTTAACCACTAATTTTCATGCCCACTCCCTTGGGACATGACCCCAACCCTTGGTTGGGTTACTATACTATTTCACGATTGGGTCACATTCTGACACTTACATTTTTTCAGGTGTTACGTTTCGACACACTAACAGTTTGGGTGTGCGTTCCATGAGAGGACCACTGTGATTATATATGCATGTCTAATTGTCGTTGATATTGGGAACTGTATGTTACTCTTGAAAGGATAATTGATCTGTGTATTCTATATATGTGTGTATACTTTGTTGTAATTGCTTGCCAATGTTTCACCTATTGGAGAAGCCGTGTGATCCTACCAGTACACTGTGGTTGTGTAGTGATACTGCACTTGCTTGTTCTTTGTTTATTATAGGGAAACTTCATGCGGTTACTGATCCACCTCAGCTAGGAGATTACTGATATAGATCGGATTCAAGGTTGAGCCAGTTCTTCCAGGTTGCCATGGATCCACTATTGTTTAGTCCATTCTTTTCAGCCTCAGACTCTATAGTTAGATTTATTTATTGTTAGTTTTCAGGGTTGCACCCCTTTTCTTAGACTTAACATTGGTAGAGTTTTGGTACATTGACTTTTAGGTTCTAGGGGTTAACTTCCACAATAGTTATGTTTAGTTTTTTATTTAAGATTTCACAGTTTATGGGAACCCAATGTTATTCTATTATTTAAACTTGCTTCTGTATCTTTAAATGCTTAATTTTATGTTAATTTCTTAGTTGGGTTGTAGTAATGGTTCTCCCAACGGAGGGTTAGAGTGGGTGCCAATCACGATTGTCTGGGTCGTGACAAAGTTTGTATGGGAGCCCTAGGTTCGTTCATCTCAGTGTATCAAAATGAATTTAGTAGAGTCTTGGAGAACGGTACGGAGACGTCTGTACTTTTCTTCAAGATGCTATAGGACTTTAAGAAATCTCTTGGTTTACTCTTGTCTCCTTACGTGTTATAAGTTGATTCCAATTGGTATCTGGTCATCCAAATTGGTATCCAATCTCCTTCACTCTTCTGTCCGCAGATTTTTAACACTAGATTCAACGGTGACAGGCCCGTAGCTCTCGTCAATGAGCCAGCTGAGGAGCCCGCAGCAATAGGCCATGGTCGAGGAAGGGGAAGGGGAAGGGAAAGAGAAAGGGTTAAAAGTCAAGGAATGGTAGCTCCTGCCAGGAATGGAGCCCCAACTGAGAATGTTCCAAGGGAAGAGGTCCCTCATGCACCTCAATAAGGGGTACAAGAGAATATGGAAATAAAAAATGAGGAGGATGTTGGACCAGAAGAGGAGGTACTGGCTGAGACTACATGTATTCCTCCCTTAGACCCAATGTTACCTCAGAAGATCATGTCTTTTCTGAAAGGGTTTGTTGGTCCTGGAATCCTTCCAACAGTGCAAACTAATCAACCTCCGATCAACCACCTCATTACTACTAAATTTTCCAGTGTAAATGGAACATTAGGCATTGATGCCTTCTTTTGTCCCTTGTTAGGTCCCGTGATGACCGGTAATGAGCATGAGATGTTGAATAAGTTTCTGAAGTTTAAGTGGCTTGTGTTCCATGGTTCTGAGAGGATTCATAAATTGGGTATTGTACATCAACATGGGGTAGAGTTCGTGACCTTCCAGCTTCAAGGTGAGGCATAGGAGTGGTGGAGGACCTCTGTGGAATGCAGATAGTCAATTTTGCATCCACTCACTTGGATGCACTTCTATGCTCCTTTTCTGGAAAAGTATGTGCCCCGGACATTGATAGATCACAAGAAGGATGAGTTCTTGGCTTTGGAGCATGGTGGTATGTCTGTAGCTGCTTATGAGGTTAAGTTCCATGCTTTGTCTAGATGTGCTACACAATTGGTGACTACTGAGGAGGAGAGGATTCGTCTATTCGTCAAAGGACTGAGCCCCAAACTACGTGTATTGTCTGTTCACCTGACCTCTGCAGGGAAAAGTTTTAATGAGGTGACATATTTTTGAAGAAAGTTAAAGGAGTTAGACGTGAAGGGGAGGACAAGGCTCTGACTAAGAAACCCAAGAGCACATGTAACTTTAATGGTTCTTACTCCAGAGGTTGAGGTAGGCCAACATTTGAAGCCCGACCAATTCATTCAGCGTTGCCCACTTCTACAGGTAGTTACTCGGGAATTCCACAATAGAATTTTATTCAGGATAGCCAGGGAATTGCACCTTCAGCGGGAAACATGCCATCTTTTGACCGCACTTGTTATAATTGTGGAGAACCTGGGAATCTAAGGAGATATTGTCCCCACCCGCACATGTTTGATCCCGCGCAACAACATACTAGAGGAGTAGTACACGTAGGCAATGATAATAATGGTAGAAGGTGTCTACAAGGTGGGCAAGGAGGAAATCAACGAGGCCATGGAGGCCGGGGAAATAGTAATGAAGGTAAAGGAGTAGTGTAACTATGCAATGAGGTTATCCGTCAAGATGACAGGGTTCAGTGTTATGCCTTTCCAGGCAATAGCAAGGCAGAATCTTCTGGCGCAGTGATTACAAGTATTATTCTTGTCTGTGACCGGATGGCTACTGTTTTGTTGATCCGGGTTTAACTTATTCCTATGTCTCAATTTAGTTTGCCTTGGGATTTGATGTGATTTGTTATATACTTGATGCCCCCATCCATGTTTCTACCCTAGTTGGAGATTCCGTCATAGTCACCCATGTGTATCGTGCTTGCCCTATTTTGTTTATGGATTTTCAGTCTTGGGCGGATATTGTTATTTTATATTTGATTGACTTTGATATAATCTTATGCATGACTTGGTTGTTCCCCTATTATGTTGTGTTAAATTGTAATGCTAAGTCCGTGAGTCTAGAGATCCCGCGTAAGGAAAAGTTAGAGTCGGAAGGGGTGTACAAGCCTAAGCCAACTAAGGTCATATCCTCCATTCGGGCTAGGAAACTGGTGGGGAAGGTTAGCTTGGCATATTCTGCTCATATTTAGGATGTTGAGGTCAAGTCTCCCTCTATTGAGTCTATTCATGTAGTGTATGAATTTCAGGAAATGTTTTCAACATATTTGCTTGGTATGCCTCGTAATAGAGATATAGATCTCTGCATTGACTTGGAACCTGGTACTCGCCTCATTTCCATACCCTCTTATCGCATGGCTCAAATCCAGGAGCTTCTTAATAAAGGTTTCATCCATCCTAGTGCTTCCCCGTGGGGTGCTCCTATTTTGTTTGTTAAGAAAAAGGATGGTAGTATGAGGACGTGCATAGACTATGGGTAGTTGAATAGGGTCACCATTCGAAATAAGTATCCAATGCCTCAAAGATGATCTTTTTGACCAGTTGATGAATGGTGTGTTTAAACCATTCCTGGATACTTTTGTTATTGTCTTTATTGATGACATTTTTGTTTATTCGAAAAGTGAGGAAGATCATGCCGACCATCTTCATATACGTTTGCGTGTCCTTGTGAGACAAAAGTTATATGCAAAATTTTCCAAGTTAGAGTTCTGGTTGACTTCAGTTGCCTTTTTTGGGGCATGTAGTTTCAAGGGAAGGGGTAATGGTAGATCCCCAAAAGATTGAAGCGATTAAGAATTGAGTCTGGCGTAGCTCTGTGATTGAAATTAGAAGTTTTGTGGGGCTCGCTAACTACTATCATCGGTTGTTGAAAAAATTTGCTTCTATTTCCACGCATTTGACAAGGCTGACAAAAAAGGAGGACTGAGAAATATGAAGAGATATTTCAAAAGCTCAAGACTCTCCTGACCACAACCCCTATTTTGGGACTACCGGTGGAAGGTAAGGATTTCATTATTTATTGTGATACTTCACATTCGAGGTTGGGTGTTGTGTTTATGAAGGATAATAATATCATAGCTTATGCATTGCGGCAGTTGAAGTCACGAGAGGAACTACTCGACGCATGACTTGGAGTTGGCAGCGGTACTATTTGCCCTTAAGATCTGGCATCATTACATCGCAGTTTGCAACATGTGTTTACTAAAAAGGACCCAAACCTGAGACAATGAAGGAGTATGGAGTTACATAAGGATTATGATGTTACAATCCAGTATCATCCGGGTAAGGCTAATGTGGTGGCAGACTCTTTGAGTCGAAAGGTGGTAAGTATAGGTACTATTGCTTCTTTGGGTGTATCCAAGCGACCTTTGGCCAAGGAGATTCATTCCTTGAAGTCTAAGTTCATGCAGTTGGGCATCTTAGAGAAAGGTGGGGTGTTAGATAACATTGAGGATAAACCCACGTTCATTGAGGAGATCAAGGCCAAACAGTTTGAGGATGAGAATTTGAATGAGCTTAGAAAGAAGAGTATACACCCCAGAATCTAGTAAGTTGAACTAGAGAGTTCTAGAGGCTTTCGTAAGAGTACTTTTTGAGTTAGAATTGAGGGTTAAAATCGTAAAAAGGATTCCCATACTTGGAATGAGGGTTTTAGGGTTAGGGTGTCAAGGTACGACCCCCCAAGGACCACCCAAGGGGTCCTTGAGGAGGAACCTTAAAACAACCCAAAAACTGTCAAATTTGCAGCAACCCACGAGTGCCATCTATTGGCCGTGGATGGACCCACGCCCCGTGGGTTGGGGTCATGGGTAGAGGCCTGCGCATGTATGCAAAGTTAGGCTGCAGTCCTCCACCTACGGAGGTTCAGCATGGGCAGTAAACCCATCCACGGTCCGTGGATGGGTGAGTCATGAGTCCAAGCAGTTTTTAAGGTTTAGTTTTTAACTTAGGGGTTTGGGGGTTAATTAGTAATTAGTTAGGGGTTAAGGGAGGTCGGTTATTTAGTTATTAAACCATCTATATAAGCCTAATAGACCCCTAAACTAAGTGATTTAACTCATTCATCAAAGAACCCAAATTCTCCACAAATATTTCTCTCACTAAGAACCTCCATTGGAGAAGAAGTAGTCAAGGTCTAGGGAACAAGAACTCATTTTCCCACTCAAATTCGTGAAGAATATCCATCTAAAGTATGGTAGTTTTGATTCATGGTTAAGTTTTCATCCATGAAGTCCTTAAATTCTCAATTTCAAAGTAGACAAAGCCTCCAAAACCTAGGGTTTTCACTCCAAGCCATGGATTCTTTCTCAAAACGTTTTTATGATTTAATTATATTATATTAATGTTTAATTGTTGTTTTATGATAAATTCTTCCATGAATCCATGATTTACCCTAACTTCTCAAATTGGATCTTTAAGTGTGGGTGTTGATTGGTATTAGTAGTATGCTGTAGAATCATGAATATAATGATTGATTACTTTAATTATGTAATAATTAAGGGATTCCTATAGTTTTGATGTTGAAATTCCTCCAAGATCCCACGAACCCTCATGTCCCCAATTTGTGACAATATGATGTGGGTGAGTTGTGGTGAGATGAATAGTATGGGATTTTCTTGTAGTAGTTTAATTAATTGAATCATGTCATCATATATATCTAATGTAGTAATTCTAGATTGATTGGTTAAATGTGATCTATAGCCCTTGAAGGGCAAAACATGAGAATTAGCTATGTGTATGAGACTTGTGTTGCATTCAATTAGTATTCTTTGAGAGTAAAGTGAATACATTATAATCTAATTGATGTGTTGATTGTATGATTATCCTTACTTGCACACTTAGACATGAATACCATACAATGTGAAAGGTTTGTCACATGTGGTGATTCTAAGGGTTGAAGACTAGTCTCCCCTATTGAATCTAGGATCTTTAGCATGAGTTTGATTGGATTGAGTGTCAATACACCCTTCTATAATTAGTAATTTAAGTCAAGACTTAATATAAACTCAATGGTAATTATGCTTAGCATCAAGTGCATATTGTTAATGAGATGGAAGCTCCTCAATTAGTAAAGGGCGGGTTTCTAGAAGAAGTCTCATGGGATGGAAACTCTTGCGTTAGTAGAGGTCGGGTTCTCTGGTAGCAATCCCCTTATCCCATAACTACGTGCCCCCATACATTATTTAGCCATTGGATTCATTTCCGAGCTAATAGTTTAAGTTCTACCTTAGGCAAGTAGGACACCTCTTTACGGTGTGGGGTAGACACCAGATTCCATGAATAAGCTCTCATAATCTATGTCGGTTAAAATTAATTCCCACAAGGTCAAGTTTAGGATGAACTATGGCTATTCAAGAGGTACTACTTAGTGTGGGTGATGGTATGGGACTTCATCCATGCATGTAGGCTTTGAGAGTAGTTGTGGTAGGTTCCTTTTGTGTCATGATTATTCATGTAGTGAATGTGCTTGTAACAAGATGGCAATTTCATTAGTTAGTAAGGATACTTGTAATGTTGTATGCTAACTTGCATTGTTGCCATGAGTTACTTTCCTTGATATAGTTGACAAAAAGTGAATGTTCATTGTCTATGAGAAATAGGCTAAAGATGAGTTAAAAAGATGGTAAACATGAATGAGGATACATTGCACAAGCTTGCCTTGAGGTGGCTCATGAAGTGTTGCTCTCCTATTATACTAAAAATAGATTGTAGTGACTATGTATATGTTCCTAATGGTATTCCTTATAATCACTAGATGTGATTGTTATCTACCATGCTATAGTCTATGTCTTATCATGAAGTCTTTTATGCTTATGACTTGTGTTTCCACACTACTTTCTAAATGATGGTTTAAATTAGTAAAGTGCATGCATTTAACAAAGATGTCCCTTTTAGCATGTTTTCAAAGGTTTTTATGCATGGCAATCATACTTCGTGCATTTTTGTACTAACCCATATTTCTTCTACATTTTTCACTAAGTGTAGGGTTCGGCGATATCGACTTCCATCTTCGTGGCTAGGATCATAGTAGATCAAGAACAAGAAGCTTGGTGAGTCCTCATAGTATTCGAGGGCTTGACCATTATGTCCTTTTTGTCTTTCCTTTTATTTTAGACTTTTGTAAGGGTTGTCTCCCTAAGATTGTATTCAAGTGTTATAGATCGTTTGAGACATAGTGTTGTAGACTCCTATTTAGTTTTTATAAGAGACTTCGATTGTAAAAAGAAGTATTAAATTTCCACACTTTTTCCTATGTTCTTATGTTATGATATGCTATGAGGCTTTTTGGAGTCTTGTACGCCATGTCACATCTAGGGGGTAGCCTTGGGTTGTGACAAAGAGAGTGTTTTGTAAGGCACAAGGCACAAGATGTTGTTCTTGATGCGTGGGGTGTGCTTAATATTAAGGGCATAATTTGTATGCCCCGAGTGGATGACTTAATTCAGAAGATGTCTTCAAAATCCCATGGTTCGCGGTATTCCAAAGATGTACCGAGACTTGAAGTGACTTTATTTGTCACGATCCGATAGCACCCCCTATTCGTAACATGGCGTACTTGACCCTGATGGGGTCTTATACAAGCCCTTAGCATAATCATCATTACATAAAGACATTGAATAATACGGAATTTAAAAACTTTTCACAATCAATGTCAAAGTCTTTCACAATAGAAAATAGAGTGTCTAGACGTCGTCTCATTAACCATCTAAGTATAACATAGAAGTCTCAAATGGGGACCTTAGCCCTTTACAATAAAAGTGTCTCATAATAGGAAGTACATAGAAGTCTATTAGTCTATTACAATAGAAAGAAACATAAGTGGCATCATGTTGTCCTCGGAACTTGAGGACATACCAAAGTCCTGGAGAATGCAATCCAAGCTTTCTCTTCTTCACAATGACAACCTTCTAGTCGGAACCTACACTTAGTAGAAAATGGAAGAAATATGGGTTAGCACAATCAATTGTACTTAAGTATGGACGCCATGCAATTAAAACCATTTAAAACATGCAATAAAAGGGACTTTTGTTGAAAACATGTTATCTCAAGTTAAAAGCCACAACGCACATTCAAGTAATACGTAATCAATCCATACCATAAGATAAAGAGACATTCATGATCATAGGTAACATCGTACTTAACCAAAGTTCATATCCTACATGTTTGAGTTCAATTAACATCATACCATAAAGACACCACCCATGACCCCCTTTCAAGTCACTTGTGCAATGTACATATGAAGTCCCATACCCACATATATACTAAGTAAAGACATCAAGAAGGCTCAAGTGTAGTCACATACATAATCAACATCGTAATAGGTGAAACCAACCTTAACATCATTCATAAGTTGCCATACGTAAACAAAAGGACTCATAGAAGAACTCCTCAAAAACCCACGTGTGCAATGTCTAGGTAAAGTCCCATACCCTTACCTATACCAAGTAGTACCCCTCAAGAAGTCCTAGCTAGAGTTCATATTCATATTCACAAGTCATATTCATTTATTAGTTCGTATTCCTTAAACATAGGGAGATTAGCAATAACCGACATAGACCATATGAGCTACATGGAATCCGGTGTTCTACTCCCACACCAAAAAGAGAGTGTCCTATTTCACTAAGGTAAGACATGCATAATATCTTCTAAGTGGATCCACTAGCTAAAACCTATGTGGGCACATAGTTAAGGGATATGGAGATTGCTACTAGAAACCTTGT
>JAJOOS010010866.1:0-57002 GCA_029582725.1 Solanum chiquidenum | reverse complement strand
TTCAAACTCCTGTGTCATGGCTTGTTGCCAGGCAGGGTTCAAAGCAGCCTCCCCATATGAAGAAGGTTCATCATCATTACTGACATTTCTCACAAGTGTTTGACTCTCAAGTGCCAAGGCTTCAGGTGGTACATGTTGGTGTTTGGAGAAGGCAATATTTAGGGAAATATTTGAATTTTGAAATTGTTTAGGCATAGTCTTGGGCAAAACATAATCATGAAGGTATGTGGGCAATTTATGTGGTCTGGATGGTCTGTTGCTAGCTGTAGGTTCAGGATTAGAGGTCTGAATGGTAACATGTGAATTAGTTACATGATTAGGTGAAATGTGATATGGAATGTCACTTGCATCAATTACATCATTTTCAACATGTTGCACAGTTTGTGATTCAATATCAGTATGCATAGTGTCTATGAAAGGTTTAGAATGCAAGATAGAAGGAAAAGAAGAGACATCAGGAAGAACAACAAAAGGAAAAATGTTTTCTTTAAAAACTACATCCCTTGAAATGTGTATCTTTTTGGTGGATAGACTTAGAACTTTGTAGCCTTTTGATCCAAAATGGTTGCCTATGAAAATATGGGGTGTAGTCCTGGCTTGGAATTTGTCCCTATGAGGTTTTGGAAGAGTAGGATAACATAGACAACCAAAGGTTTTCATGTGGGAATAGACTGGTTTAGTTTTGTACAGCAACTCATATGGACATTTACCTTTTATATGAGAAGTAGGAAGTCAGTTAATGATGTATGTAGCACACAACACACACTCACCCCAATATTTAAGAGGTAATTTGGATTGGAAAAGAAGAACCCTGGCAGTTTCTAATAAGTACTTGTGTTTCCTTTCCACCACCCCATTTTGCTGTGGTGTGTAGGGACAGGTTCTCTCATGAATTATTCCCTTTGTTGTAAGAAAGGTTGAGGTTTCTGTATTTACAAACTCAAGACCATTGTCAGTTCTTATGGTCTGAACACTGGTGTTGAATTGATTCTCAACCATGGACAAGAAATTTTTGATGACTACTAAGGTGTTGCTCTTACACGTTATTAACTGAGTCCATGTACACCTACTGTAATCATCAACAAGTGTGATAAAATACCTACACTTATCATGTGTCACCATGTGGTAGGGACCCCATAGATCTGTGTGAAGCAATTGAAATAGTTTAGTAGAGGTATGGGTGCTGTGAGGAAAAAGCAGTCTTTCTTGCCTTGCCATTGGGCAAATGTTACAAAGAAAGGGTTGTTTGGCAGAAAATCTTTCAGGTATAGACTTAATCTCCCTTATTTTCACAAAAGGTACATGCCTAAGTCTATTATGCCATAACACATTCACATCATCACAAGTATGAGTCATAAAAGAAGTAGAAAAGTCAGGATTCTTATTGAGTGGAACACCATGTTGAGTACAAGTACTATGTTTACATGAAGGAACAGGAAAAGAAACAGACTTAGAATTGAAAACATCTTGAGACCTAGAATTGAAAACATCTTGATTTGCCACACAACCAGAAGTGGAAGTGGTTGAAGCAGTACATGTAGTACCAGGATGATTGGGCTTCATCAGACACTTAGAACACAAAAAATAGAGTCCATCCTTTGCTTCACCAATGACCAGACACTTAGAACACAAAAAATAGAGTCCATCCCAGTATACCAATGGTACTTTCTTCTTTTCACTACTACCTCCCCACTAATAGTCTCTACATTTCTTGTCCACCTCCTTTACTATACTTTAATGAAGTATGAATACTGATCCCAAAAAACTGTGTACTGAAAACAACACAACCAACACCACTTGAAGCCTCTATGCATACGAAAGTTGTTTTGCATAGGTGTTTTTGATCCTGCTTAGCTTATCCACAAGTTGATGACATTCTATTTTACTCCACCTCTTATATGTGAGTGGGAGTCCCAAGTATAAGGGGAAATTATCGTGCTGTGAAGCCAGTAATATTCAAAAGCTGCTACTCTACTTCTTTAGTCACTCCTGTTAGGAATAAGTTTGACTTCTCTATATTTTCCACAATCCCAGTAGTGGCACTGAAATGAGCCAAAGCTTCCATAAGTCTAGTAACAGACTTAGATTCTCCTTTACAAAAGAACATAAGATTATATGCAAATATAAGATGGTTCAACCTTTGGCCTTTGCACATATGATGAAACTTGAAATTTGGCAGGCATGTCATGCTTTTAAGTAACCTTGAAAGGTACTCCATAATTAGCATAAATAGTAGAGGTAATATAGGATCTCCTTGCCTCAGTTCTCTCTTTCATTCAAAATAGCCATATCCTTCCCCATTGAGTTTGACAGTAAATTTTGGTGTTGATACATATCATTATCCAATTGATAAATTTTGTTAGAAAGCCAAACCCTTTTAAAGTTTCCTCTAAAAATTCCCAACTCATCATGTCATATGCCTTCTTGAGGTCTATTTTCATCAAACACCTATGAGTTGTCTTTCTGTTGTAATGTCTTGGCATATCATGACAAATCATAATATTATGTACCATAGGTCATCCTTGCACAAATGCAGCTTGATTGTCTGCAACTAGATGACTCACATCAGTTTTCAGCCTGATACAAATCAATTTTGAAATGCATTTATAAGGTATATTACAACATGTGATTGGTCTAAATTGACTGGCCTGTTCTGGTACACCCACCTTAGGAATAAGTGCTATATCAGTTTCATTCACTTACTTCTCTGAAAGAATTCCAAGACTGCATCGGTGATGTCTTCTCCAACTATCCCCGTGTCTTTTTATAAAATCCACTTCCATATCCATCAGACCCTGGGATATTTGTTTGGTCTATCTTTAACATGGCTTGCTTCACATCATCCCAGTAAAGGGCTCCAATAGTTGCATTTGTTGTACCATATCTATTACAAGCCTATTTTTCAATACAATCTCATTTGCTTGCAGGTTGCATGTTGTTTTTTCACCTAGGAGCTTGTTGTAATAATTAACAAAGATATGTGCTATCTTACCTAGATCAGTGTCCATTTTCATCCTTTAATTGTGTGGTTGCTAGCTTTAATCTTCTATGTTTTATTACAAAATGGAAATATTTGGTATTATTATCCCCAAGTTTCAGCCAAGTCACTTTACTTAGCTACTGCAAATACATCTCTGCTAGGTATGATATGTGTTTGAACTATAAGTATTTCTCCTTTTCTTCTTTCTGGAACACAATATTCATTGCTTGGACTTGTAACTGTTGTTGGGCATGCTTAACAATTCTCTGCTCTTTTCTGCCTCTTTTACTATGTTATTGAAATGCTGTGAGTTGAGTTTCTTCAGATTTTTTTTCATGTGTTTCAATTTCCTAATTACCTGCATCATTTTGCATCCTTGAATGGTAATTCCCCAACCTTCCTCCACCATATCATTAAACTAGAGCATTTCCTCCATGCATTGCAATATAGAAAGGAAGTTTGTTTCCTTATCCTCTCATCTGTAAGATTTAACTTAATTGGACAGTGGTCACTTATGCCTTCAGATAAGAATGTAGTCTTGCTTGAGGGCATATTTGTCAGCCATTCATCATTAATCGGAGCCCAATCTATTTTTGAATATACTCTCTCATCACTCCCCTTGTCACTCCGAGTGTATTGATTACCTTGGTGAGGGAGTTCAATCAATCCACACTCATCTACACACTCTGTAAAATCCACCACATCTGCCAAAGAGACATGATTTCCACCTATTTAATCCTCAGCATGAAGTGTAGAATTAAAATCTCCCATTAATAGCCATGGCTTCCTGTTTGATCTGTGTATTGCTTTTAGAGTAGACCATAGTGCCTTCCTCTCCTCTCTTGTGTTAAAAACATACACAAAAGATACTAGAAAAGAAAATTTCTTAGGTATATACTCTACTTAACATGTTACTTTTTGGGATGTCATATTCACTATTCTAACTGTATAGTAATCAGGTCTCCAAATGACAAGTATTTTCCCATTGTAATGACTCTCCAAGTTATGTATGTGCTTCCTCTCCAAACAAGCTTTCAATAATTTTATCCTTACTATTATTTTTATTTTTGTTCCAACAAGCTTATCAAACCTGCTTGTTCTTTATTGCAGAGGAGCTTGACCTACTTCTATTTATTTGACCCATTCATACCCTTTACATTTCAACTTAGGATATTAACCATTCTAGTGCTTGGGATGAGGTTGATCTCCTAACTTGTTCCTTCTCCACTTTTTCCTTACACGTCTTTGTATGCGTTGTTGGTAACACTTTTTTTCTTATACACATGAACCACCCTCCTAGGTGTGATCCAACCCTCTTTGTCTGCTACCTGTGAAGGTTATTTCTATCCTTCTCAACTTGTTGTACTGGAGTGTAAACCTATGTCATTAGATTGTCAACTTGTTACATATCTTTACTCTTCCCATGATGTGCTACACCTCCTTCCTTGCTCTGCCCTTTCATCCTTTGCTCAGTTATCTGTGTGTTTTCCTCCAATTGTAGCTTGTACGTCCACCTTCTTATTTTCAGCTTTTGGCATATTTTTCTTCCTGCTCTGAATGTCCATACTTCTTGCAGTATTTACATAGTGTTGACTTTCATTCATATGTCACCTTGAGCTGCCCTTTTTCATTCTTCAAAACTAATTGTTTCTGGAAGACTAGTATCCATATCAACCTCTAACAAAATTTAGTACATCTTTCCTCTCACTATTTTGGTCTACCATTAAAGGTTTCCCAATTAGAATTCCAGTTTACTCAAACCTTTAGGGCTCCAATACTTAAAATCCAACCATGGGAACTTAATTCAAATGGGGTGTTAAATTAGGTCTTAGGCCTAACTCACACCCCAAAAGCTAGCTCAAAGGGAGGAGGATTGCCCAAGCCTTATAAGGAGTCCACCCATCTTATTAAGCACCGATGTGGGACTTTTGTCATTCTTTAACATGGGGACTGTGTAGTTGTTCTCTTGAAAAATCCATGTTTGGGTTTCAAGCCTTTTCTATGAATGGCTTACTATCGAAGTGATAAACTACCTGGAAAATCTCATTTTGCCCTATTGTAGTGTCAAATTTGACTAGTACAACCCCATTTTTCAGCATTACTATCTTGTGTATCCCATGCTTGCCCCAAATTATGTTAATAAACCCTTTTACTACTTCAAATGGTGGATGTTCTCCAAACACAAGCATAAAACTGAGTTTCTCCAATATTCTATTTCAGAACTTATGTCATTTAGCTCAATTTCTACATAAACAGACTTATCTATGCTAGATGGAGCAACATACTCCAGCTTGAATCCAATATTCACCATCTTGCCAATGCCAACATTGCCCCGTATTGATCTCCTATTTGCTGGCACATCCACTATCTCCTCCACTTTATCTGCCCATGATTTCCTCCTACTGCTAAATGATTTCACCATTTCATTGACATCTACAAACTCTGCAATTTCCTTCCATAACTCTTAAGCCTCAATAGGTTGCACTGGCATGTTGGTACAATTGCCTTCATCGATTTCCCTATCTGAGATCTGGTGTCTATGTTCTCTTTCGTGTTTGGTTTTGTGCTTGTTCCTCCCTTCATATGTATTATTGTTACTATTTCATTAGATTGAGAGACTTTTTGGTTCAATCGAGTTGATTGCTTGATTGAGAGACTTTTTGGTTCAATCAAGTTGATTACTTGATTGAGAGAGTTTTTGGTTCAATCGAGCTGATTGCTTCACTCGTTGAGCTGCTTCAAGACTTTCATGTGCTTCTTTTGCCATTAAAGCCTTCAAATATGGAGATCTAGTTCTTTTACCCATGACAAGCACACGTTAAGATAACGTGCATCGGGAGAGAGAGATTCCATGCGAAAAAAGCTATCATCCGATCTTACATACTAGCTTCTTGAATGTTGATATTGATAGTGTTCTTGTGACCAAATCAAAATCACAAAGATGTTGCATTCTTGAACTCATCTTAATATGTCATTTTTGGTTTCATCGATATGATGAGGCTTTGAGCTTAACCAAATATATTCTAAAAAATCACTCTATTCATGACCTCACTATGACAAGTAAATTGCTCATTTAACTTGTTCATAACAACAATCATGTTGTGGACATTTTCATTTGCAATTAATTGTCTTGTAGAATAACTTGACATAACCTCAGTTTGATACGACTTTATGTTTATTAAATAATCATCCTGCATTTGCATAACCAATAATTCTTTGACAATATTGATTAAAAATAATAAATTTATAATAATTATTGATTTCACTCAGATATCTTCACATAAAAGGGAAATTATATCATACATGTACATTAACAAAAAGAAATATTATCACTATGTATAGTAATAGCAGGATATGTAAGTGCACCAATTGTAGTAATACATGATATTTCCTAATCATTTTCAAGAGATTAAAATGAAGCTTTCTCTATGTTAACAATCTCAAAATCACTTGGTACTCAATGGAATTGCTTTAAGACCTTTTAAATTATTTAAGAATTTTCATATAGCCTTCATCATCTTGCTAGACATGATAATCATTCATTGTACATTCAAGCTTTTAATGTATTGCCAGATTGAAATAAGTCTCATTGCATCCATCACTGGAGAATATATCTCTATTTAATAATGTCAGGATTTTTGTGAAAATCATTTAAAGCTCTGAGACACAAACCGCAATTTATATCTTACGATTATATTTTTGTACAATAAACATGTGTACCACACTGACATTATATCTTGATATATAAATTATAAGTTCAAAAACATCACTTTCCTAAGTGAAATAAAATATACTTGAATAGGTTATTTTGATATTGATTCCAATACGACATAACTTATCGAGATCTCTTCATTTTTCATCATTTTCAGGTACCTAAACCTTTGCCAAGGTTTTATGAAGTATTATGGTATGATGCTCTTTTAAAGCACTTGCCTCATTATCATGATCATTTTGATAATTTTCTCCTTTTCTTCCTCAAGGAGTTTTCCGTTTTGAATCGATTGGTTTATCATGCTTCTGGCGTACCATAGACTCTGTCCTTCAAGGATCATTTATTGGAGCATTTGCAGCTTAAATAAAATATTTGATCAATAGATACATTTGACAAATAATTTGTAATTATCTCTTGAAAATCAAGTTCACATTTTTTTTAACGAGGGTCTATATAATTCACCTCACACATAATTTTCCGTTGTTAATCATATCTCTCCCTAATGTTAGGAAACCTAAACTTTACCTCCAACATCATTTGGAAATCCTCTATTTGCCACCAATCCAATCCCAAGAGCTTCTATACTTGTGAACAACTCTTCAATACATTGGAGTTCCTAAGCTTGGCAAAGAGTCAAAGGTCTTGGGGCAATCTGGATTGCATCACCAATGATCCTCCTGATCACCAAAGGGCAGGGTTGTCAACTGTCCTCCCTTCATTCGCCCAAGTGATCTTCCATGCATGTGAACCCCTCCTTGCCCTAATATAAGCTTGAGAACCCCTAGCGTCGTGAGTAATCCTTCAATGTGTTGACATTCCCAAGCTTGGAGGCGAGTGAATGCTCTTGAGGCAATCTAGATTGCATCATTCTCCCCTTCTTAAAAAGGATTCGTCCTCGAATCCAAACCTTGAAAAACCATAGGGAGGGAAAACAACAACAAGATCTTCATGACATGAGGGTTAGCGTTATCAATAATTATTTTATCACCATGCCAAGGATGTACAGACTTAACATATAACCAAGCATCAAAATGATCAACAAAAGGGTTTGTAACCCATCAAAGTAGTAAATACTTGGCTACTTAAGAAAATTTGACAAAGGGGTGGAGTGAGGGAACCATTGTTCTTAGGCAACCACACATGTAAACCTTCATTGGTTCCACATTCCAACAAGCACAACTCCCCCTTTAAGTCAAGTAGCACATGGACATTCTCATACCTAAGTGAAAAGGCCTAAACAATGTTAACCCAAAATAAGGCTCCGTCCGATGCACTAGCTAACTCCAAGAATGTAATTATTCCCACTTCATGAGCGGGGTCAAGTACAAAAGTGTTCCCCACACAAATTGGAAAACATACCTCATTCGAGCACATAGGATCAAGTAATAACACCAAGTAAGAATCACATAAAAGAAAGAGGGTGTTACTACCATACCCATCACAATTTAGACCAACACCGAGGTCAAATGGGAAGGAAAAACATAGCATCGAGTCAAGGAGACTCTCATTTGCCCCATTGATTCCACTATTAATATAAAATATGGTACCCACACAAATATGAGTATCATCATATGCAAATAGATAATAGAGAAATGTGTCGTGCACACTAGGGACATCTAAGGTGTTCCTATATGTAAGATCACACCTTGGTTCAAGGATCCTAGCACTCATTACCTCGCAAGAAGGAACACTCAAAGACATCATGGCAAATTTAAAATAAACTCACCTTATCTCAACAAAGAACTCTTACCCTCATAAAATGTACGATCAACAAGATCATACTCAAAGTAAGAGTAAGGAAAGGGGTTTAGGAAACTACCCTTCCCCATACACAATGTATGCTCCTCAAGTGGATTGTAAACCCTCAAGAAGGACTTTCCATCATAGGGAAAGGTGTCAACAGATCCATCCAAATGATACTTGTCATCTTGACCAAGCATCACTACACAGGTGCCATAATTCAATTCACTATCGGGGTCAAATGGGAAGGAATTCCATGAACTTGGATTAAGTACTCCCCCTTTTGCCCGATCGACACTCTTAACTTCTAAAACATACTCCACTTAAAAGCGTGAGCATCATCATATGTAAACAAGTAGTAGAAAATGGTGTCTCGCAAATCAACTTCATCTAAGGTGTTTTCATAGGTATGACTACTAATAGGCTCAAAATAATTAGTCATACCATTAAGAATTGAAACACACCAAGACAAAGAGGCAATGGGAAAACACATACCACCTTCCTTTTCATCATGATCCTTCCCTACAAGAGTACTCTCATCTTCCAAGAAGATATTTCCATCTTTGGGAGGACAATCTTCACACCATAGTGGGTTACTATAGAAAACATATCTATCAAGAACTACACTACTCTCATGATTCACACCACTAGGTATATCACTAGGAGTGAATTCATCTTCTTCAAATAAGATATTGTACTTAAAAAGGGAATGATCAACCACCATGGGAGAATTAAAACATGCAAGTTCACCCTAAAAAAGACACATTTCATTTTTCGAAGCATTTTCAAGCACATGATCTCTATGAGCAAATCAAGCAATCGGATCTTCCACAAAAGATATGCTCAAAGAGTCACTCCTATTCAAATGATCAATATTATCATTAGTATCACCAAATTGAGGTTCCTTAATCACGTCACAAGATCCCTCAATTAGTGAACTACACTCAAAAGCAAGTTGATCAACACAATTATCACATGATAATGAACTATCACTCAAAGCACATATATCAACACTAGATGGACACAAATCAATATTACTAGAAGTATCAATTCGGTCATCAATAGGATCAACCAGTGTATCCACACTCTCAATATGTACATTATCAACACATGGTAAAGAAGCATTAGGTTCACATAAAAACAAGCTATCACTTACACTTTGTTCATTTGTAATTGTAAAAGTGTTAAGTTTAGCTATTGTACATTGACGCTCGTAAGAGAGATCTTCTTTACCTTGGAATGACACTCCCTTAGGAATGTTGGGACATCCCAAAAGTGCATCCATCACACCTTCAAGTGTAGTCTCTTTGTTGGGAATTCGCGTTCCTCCATTTATCATGCTTATACCTACATAATAATCCGTACAAAATGAAGGATGAACAAAAATGTTAGATTGAGATTGTGGCAACCGTCTCACTTCACTCCACTCCACTCAACCTCTCCTTTTACACTCTAAGGTTGCCACTTTTCTCTCCCTTACTCCTCTCAATCTTTTGTCTCTCATTTTTCACCTTAGAAGGAGGAAATAGTTGTGTTCTCCATTGATCCACAACGGACCATTTTCGCTCATTTGGGACCTTATGTTTGTTAAATCAATTGGTTCCCAAACATAAATGACAATAGTCCAGGGGAATTATATCATACCAACCTCTTTATAGTATTCACCGCGTGTGAAAGAGACCTATATAAATTTGGTAACCTTACAACCCGCCATGGTGTATGGATAACGTCTTGATCTTTGGGGTAGTCTCAAGTAGGCTACCGTAGATGGAGTGATGTAGTTTATATTGCAATAATCATCAAGGCCAATATCAAACCCCACAACTCCACAAATGTCAACCTTCATCCTAAGAACTTGTCTTCTTGGGTCAATATTATAAAGCTTGGTGTACCCCTGTGGCACATACTTGAACCTCATAATCCCTTTCAATTCTTCCCATGTCAAAGGGTTGGCATTTCCATTGAGTGTTCGAAGCTTTCCCGTTTGTTTCCACCAACTCAATGCAAGACATTTAAAGTGTATAAGGGCATACATGAATTACTCATTACCTCTGAAATAATGGTTTTGGAAATTTTGCTCACATTGCCATTCCCAATCAAGATATAGCTCGGGATCACGCCTTTCTTCAAATATAGGAAAACTAACCCTTTTGGTATCGAGACCCTTGACATATCCCTCATATCTGCCTTGGTTCCTATATCCTGACAAGTGTGAATTAACATGAGAAGTATAGGATATAGTATCTTAGACATTAGAGTTGCACACTCTCTTCTTCCCATATGATGACTTTGACTTGAGCTAGTGTAACCATACACACCACTTCGACTAGGGTAAGGATTACCACAAGATAAAGAATATGAATCTTCACAAGACTTAGGGGCATGCTCCTCATAATTCTTATATAAGAGAGTATTATACCTCACCTCATCTTCATCCTTGGAGTGGGAAGTGTAATATATTCCGGCACCATCATAGGAACCATCTTCACTCTCGGAGTGGGAGTAAGATCTCTCACATGCTCCATCATCATCATATGAGTCATCACAAGGTTCTTCGTACTCTCTATCTTCACCATAAGAGTTATGTTCACCATTTTCCTCATATTCTCCTTCAGAATAGTAGCTCTCATTCCCATTCGGTTCTTGATCATGTCTATCATCATAGCCTCCATAATCACCATCATGCTCACATCCATAGCCCCCATCACTACAGACATAGTCTCTTATATCATAGTTATATGGGTCCGAGGCTATTGATGACATGCTTCCTTATAACTCCTTTGGTACCTACAAAATGAGCAAACAAGTTTAGTAGTAAAAGCTCCTCACCAACACTCGCATTTTCTCACCTTTGAATACCTCACAAATTAGCTAGACTAATATTGAACCATGTTTCAATTTGGTGGTACACAAGTGTCAATTTAGCTCTTGGTCAGAATGGATTCTTGTTTCATGAAGGACGAACAACTCGATTAAAACAAATGAACTTGAATCGGGAAGTTAACTACGAAGTAAAATGAATAAAAGCACGGAAAGAAGTGGTACTAAGAAAGAAGAGCATTCAAGAACCAATAATCAACAAGTAGATTAATTACAAGTTGAAAATTAGTCTAGGAATCTTGAGAACGATTGAGAATCAAGAAAAGGAAACTAAGAAATTAGAACCTGAGATTAGGGGCATAAAATGAGTTTCCGATCGCCAAATGCACTGTTTTCTTCGCCAAAGTTGAAGTTCAGCTCACCAACTTAAAGTTTGGGTCACGAAACTTTACAATATGTCAAGGCAAGTCGGTGATCTGGGTGGAAGTTTGGCGATGCACCGAGTGGATTTTTCGAGCAAAGTCGAGCTCGCCGAAAGTTCCAGAATGTTCACCTGGAAAACTTTGAATTTTGCGCTCTTGTGGTCCCCCCTGTACTTTTTCCTTTAGTCCTTACCCCTTTTGGTAAATTCCCTTTTGTACTAACACTTATCCACTTTATCTTTCCTTTCTTTTGGGATTAAAACACCTTTTTGGAAGATTCCTTCTTCTTGAAGATTTGAATGTTCTTTAAGAACACTATGAATAAGAAGAAGACCCAAAATAAAACCCTCTATGATTTTTATCTCAGAATTCCATGAAAATTGAGATACAAGCTCTCTTTGATATGGGGAACAATGCCCAATACTCTTTAGCCTTCAATTCCTAGCCAAAATCTACAGATTTCAAAACCCACTTGTATTTTCTTCAAGCTTCTTCAACCTCCAATGATGGTTTCTTCAATACTGAACCAAACTCTTTTAAATCTTAGACCTAGACTCAAATAAAGTTGGGGAACACTATTCCAACCTTAGAAACTTCAAACAAGACACAAATAATCAAGACCCATTTTGGAATTTCTTCAAAAACATTTTGAACTCTTTTTTTGTTTTCGTAACAACCCAAGACTAGAATTCGTAGGAACGATTCTAAGCCTTGCTATGATATCAAATGATGTAATTCTAACTACCAATGCGGAAACAAAAAGAAAGATAGAAAAAGAGATACAAGAGAAGGAACAATTGACCACTAAAGGATATATTAAATCCTAAAACCTTCAATTACAATCCTAAACAAGCACTTAATCAAGATAAATAGATTGACACAAGAAAAGGAAATGAAGAGCAACCTAAAGGTATATTAAACCTAAAGACCACAATCAATTAATCCGAATCAAGCACCGAATCTCTTATGAAGACCTCAAGGAAATTGAATCTCCAAGCAACCCCCGTTTCTAAACAAAATTCAGCAAAAGCTTTACCAAGCTCTCAAGTCTCTAGGAGATCCAATTCATCAATCATTCATTTTCAAAGTAGTCTGCTCTAAAATGACCCTAAACTGCCTATTTATAGTTTTAGGACATTATTACACAAAAGGGCCCAAAAGTGACCCGTATGACCAATGGGCGAGCTAAGTCGGGCTCGCCCAATCCACTTGGAGATTTGCCCATTAGTTTGGCGATGGATCTTGCACCTTGTCAGGTTCTGGAACTTTGGGCGAGCTAGGTTCGTCGCCCAAACCCTTGGGCGATCCGCTGACTGGTCTTGGCTTGCCAAAAGGGACCAATGTGATCTTCAGGACACAGAATCCTTTGTTTGCCACCAACCCAATCCCAAGAGCCTCCATCCTTGTGAACAACTCTTCAATACATTGGAGTTCCCAAGCTTGGCTAAGAGTCAAAGGTCTTAAGTCAATCTGGATTGCATCACCAATGGTCCTCTTGATCGCCAAAGGGCAGTGTTGTCAACTGTCCTCCCTTCGTTCGCCCAAGCAATCTTCCACGCATGTGAACCTCTCCTTTTCCCTAATATAAGCTCGAGAACCCCTAGCTTCGTGAGTAGTCCTTCAATGTGTTGACGTTCCCAAGCTTGGAGGTGAGTGAATGCTCTTGAGGCAATCTGGATTGCATCATAGTCACGTGAATTTTCTATTTCTTTTGTTTCACATTTGAACTGGAATGACCAATGGTTTTGCCCACTAATATTTATTCTAGCAAACTTCTAGATTACTTTTGTATGTGATTCCATTATCATGCTCAATTTTTATGCAACAAATAAGAGGAAAAATGAGTAATCTTTTATGTGAATATTTATATCTCGCTTCGATTATAGTAATTTAAAGATATTAAATCTTTTCATAATTTATAGTCTCAATATAATAATTTTTCTTTTCAATTTCTCCGAAACTTAAAATGTTTCTTTTGAAACTTACTACAATCCCAATATTATGAACAATTTCATTTCTCAAGATATTAACAAATTAGCTCTTCTGGAACTCTCAATTAATTTTGTGTACTACCACAAATTTCACCACACAATTCTTATGGTGACCATCTTCTTCAAGATCATATCCACAGTTAGCCCATTCATCCTAGTTAGCAGTTTCAACTCTGTATCAAGGTCTCGATCGATATCATCACTATCATCAATATCGTCACTATAATCAATATCAATCTCATCAAGAAGAAAACCTTTAGACTTGTTATCCAGGAACTTGTTCAGAAATACCGTAATGAAAAGAACATAGGAGTTTGTCGCTAGGTATTTGACCAAATAGGATCGTCCAGGTCCTATAGAACCTATCACTAAAATACCTCTAAAATTATTATTATTGTTATGGTTAAAATTAGTAAAGGGTAGACTTATTTATTGACAACCAATGACAAATTTGTGTTGCCACACAACAATATCTATTTTGATCATAGTCACAACCTCTATAGGAAATAATTATTTCCTTTGTTTCTTCGGTAGTTCATAATAAAACGCACCACAATATTTGTGATGTACTCAAAGTATATGGTCAAATGACAGTTTATGACAAAATATTTCTTTTCAATAACTCAAACCTCCCGTAGAGGTGAGATGCGTCATCTACCAACCATACATGAACATATTCTTATTCATACGAACACAAGTAACGTTCTCTTTAAAGAATTCACTATAACCATTTAGATGTGTCATACCTTTATATTTGACAAATTTACATGACCCACCTCAACATCACTTTAAAAGGTCAAACATACTAAATGTACTACCATTTTGTATTCCTTTATTTTGATGGAGAATTTACAAAATAATTCAAATTGGGTTGTACCAACAACAATGTGCCAAATATCCTTTCATACCACTTCTTACCTTAACTCATACATGTGTTAAAAAGATTTTACTAAACGGGTTAAATCATAAATTTGTGTTAAATAAATTCTCTAAATGAATTTAAGTAATTAATTTCAAATTTAGCAAATCATCAAATACGTGTGATATAGTTCTAAAATCAAACCTATTAAGAAATCCTGCTATAAATTGCTTTCTCTTTTTCATACCTTATTTTCTTCACTCAAATCTTCTTGTGCACCATGTTTTTTTAATCTCATCATGAAGATTATATATACAAAGCTTCATATACAATTACTTTTTTTTTCAATTACTTTAGCTTTTATCAGGGAGGACCCACCCTTGGCCAAGGGGTGTCAAGCGACACCTCTTGTCGGAAAATTACATTGTATATAAAGGTCAAATTTTGTCTGTTTACTGAGCAAGGTTTCTAGGTATATCCCTATCCTAGATACAAATCAACCCTAAATCTGGAGAAATCATGCTCCTTTTGCCCCATGTTCTATCTTCTTATTCCTCTCCCGAGTTTAATTCGGACAAGATATTTATTTCTGTGGTGATCAAGCACCAAATACTAAAACAAGAACAAAAGATTGATTCATATGATAATTAACTTCAATCCATTAAACTCAATAGAACACAATCATCCAGTAGCCACAACCCTAGAACTAGCAAAATTAGCTACTCATATCACGATTCTCAATTTTTCAATGTTTAAATAACATAAAGAGATAGAATAGGGAAAAGTTTAGGAATGAACCCTAAGAACATATGAAAAAGCTCCCAAAGTTGTCGTTCTTCAATACCTCAAAAAACGAATCCCCATTAAAATAAAATCTGAGTCTATTTTTAGTTAATACGAAATGGACAAAATTGGGACCTAAGTCCGCGACGCGGAACCCTCTATCAATTCCAGATGCTCGCGAACAAATCCTCTCTGCAACGCGGAGAGGATACGCACTCTTCTGCCTCAATATTCAATACTCGAACAAATATTAAATTCCTCATCCGCGACGCGGAGAAGATACGGAGTAGCCTTGTTCTTAATTTTCATTTCACTTTCTTATTGCTCTTTTGCTTGGATCCCCTCTTGCTTCCCAGTCTTCACTTTTGCGCTCGTTTCTTCTTTTATCATCACCTGCACAACTAATCATATTGGTTAGTTTAAATGAATTAATATGACTCGACACTATCAACAACTGGCAAATATATTCCCGAACTTGGCCAAATCATGGGTGTTATTTGGTTTCTAAGAATACAAATACGCCCAAGATCACTAGTCTTAATAAATCTACAACAGTCTGGGTGATCTCTATTGGACTGAGTGGTACTGTGAGATTAGTCATCGAAAAATGTGTTAATTTGGTTCGTGTTTAACCAAGTGATCTGAAAAATGAATTTGATAGTTGAAGATGGGAGATGCAAATTTTAGTTCTGTTCTTGTGATCATATATTTGTGCAATGCAGTACATGGATCGCAAATGAACAAGGAGAAGGTCATCCTCAAATTGCACGTTTGGCACTACATGTTGTCTTAGCTGTGACTGTTATCAAGGGGATTGTGTTGGGATTGATCATATTATTGCTATGTAACGGATGGGGATATGCTTACAACAATGAAATTAAAGTTGTTAGATACATAGCTATCATGATGCCGCTTCTTACAACATCAAATTTTATTGATGGTCTTCAATGTGTTCTATCAGGTTCGCACTTATACACGTTGTTAAAGAGTTTTTGAAACTGTATAGTTACATTTCACATTCAGGTGCTTTAAGAGGATTTGGATGGCAGAAGATTGGGGCAATTATTAACCTTGGATCCTATTATTTTGTGGGAATTCCTTGTGCTGTCTTGATGGCTTTTGTTCTTCACATCCGAGGGAAGGTAACACCTTACTGTTTACACTATCCATCCGTGCATATAGCTTTTCTTTTTTACTTCAATGTCATGAAGAGTTTGAATAATATTACCTTGTATTTCCACTTACAAACATGGTTTATGGTTGGGTATTATCTGTGCACTTCTAGTACATGTGTTATATCTTTTATTCATTACCCTACGCACAAACTGGGAAGAAGAAGTAAGCAACTCCCACAATACAATAAATGACTACTGGAGAGTTTTTAGTTTTCCTATATATAGCTGATGAGTTTTGTTGTTGTTTATTTAGGCATGGAGGGCTCAAGAGAGAGTGGAAGAAACAACATTACCAACGGAGATAGTGTACTGATTAATGTGCACCTTTCATAGCAAACTTCTTGCCATTCGCCTCTCTCCCCTCTTTTTGGAATCTCACTCACCACTTTCCTCTTTTTCAGCCCTCTCTCGCTCACCTCTCTCACTTTATACCAGTGTTTTAAAAGGCGGGGGCGTGAGGTGAGACATTTTATGCAGTACGAGGCGAGACATAACCCTCGAGACACAAGGCGTAAGTGTTATGGATCTACGGGGTGTAGTGTTATTTATATTCAATTTTATAATTTTATTACTACAAAAAAAGTAAATTAAAACTTTCCATTATTTTACAAATAAATTTTATTAAATAAGCTACAATATATAAAAAAAATATTATGATTATTATTTGAGAAGGGTATTAATCACCAATAATGAAGAAAAAAAGTACTCCCTCCGTTTCACAAAGAATGATCTAGTTTGACTTGGCACGAAATTTAAAAAAATAAAGAAGACTTTTGATTTTGTGGTCCTAAATAAAAGTTATGTCAAATGTACAAAATTTCCCTTTAATCTTATGGCCTTAAACATGCCATGTGGAAAGTTGAAATTAAAATGTTACCAAAAAAAGAAGGGATAAGGGTCTGAAAAATACCCAACTTTGGTCGAATTTGCTGTTGCGATACTAAACTTTCATGAGGACTTATTACCTCCCTAGACTATTTAATAGTGTATTTTTTACCCCCTAAACTATTTAATTGTGTATTTTAAAGGTATATATGTGCCCACGTGGACACATTACTATTTATAATTTTACATTATTTTTTATGTCCACGTGGGTAGATATATATGTTTAAAATACGGTATTAAATAGTCTAGGGAGGTAATAGGTCCTCATGAAAGTTTAGTATCGCAACGGAGGAAGTATTACAATTACTATTTGAGAAATATCATTACACCAATAATATAAATATAATTTAAAGCAAAAAAGGTTCAATTTTTTATTAAAAAAAATGCTCAAAGCATACGCTTTTACGCTCAGGGCTTATGTTTTTACGCTTGGAGCTTGCACCCCATATTCTAGGACTTACGCCCAATGGATCTATACCTTACATTTGAGCCCATGTGCGTTTTGGTGTTCCTCGCCCCGAAACTCGCCCCAAAAAATATTTTTGAAAACACTGCTTTATACAAAGACAAATGTATAAGTTGTGGTTATATAAAGCGAGAGAGACTATATATACAAATATCAATACATATCTCTGTCCTATACACTTATTATTATACAAATACAAATCTTTCCTGCCCAGTTCTCTTTTGTCTTTCTCTCTCCCTCGGTTTGTACAAACACAAATTATACAATATACAATGTATAATTTATGTTTATATAAAGCGAGAGAGAGAGAGATTTGATATACAAATACAAATATTTTAACTCGATTAAATTGTATACGAATTCAAATTTTATGCAGATATACAAACACAATCATTGATGCATATACATAGTAGTTACATATAAACAATTATCTAATTGATATACACATACAATTCATCTCTCTCCGCTCTTTGCCCTCTCTCGCTCGCCTCTCTCCTCTCTCTCCCAATCTCGCTCGTCACTCTTACCTAACACAGAGAACATATACATATACAAACGTAATTTCATACAAATTACCGCAATTTATACAAATCAGATGCTTCATACCAAACATAATTTGGCTATGGAGCGCAAATAACAAATCTATAGCTATAGAGCGCTAATATGATTTTTATGTTGTTATTCCTAAAATGTACTCTTTAAATAATAGTATTCGTGGGATGGGCCGAAGTAAGAAGTTGTCAGCCCATTTTGGTCTCGGGGGCCATCAACTGATTAGTGGATGTGCAACTATCTCCCGCTAAATCAAATTGGTATTTTGAGAGTTTGAAAATAACGTCTGAACAATGCGGTTCAATTTTGAATATGTTTGCACTCGACATCTGATTAAGGAGGAAGGTATCTCAATTATTCCACCATAACTTGTGTCAATGTCAAACGGATCTGTTTATTCCATTTTCACCCTTCCCCATCGAATATGAGCCCTAATTTTATCTTTCTTCTAAGGTTAGAAGAAAATATCAGAGGAGTTCATGGTACAAACAGGGCTGCAGGTAGAGCACGTGTATATATAGAAACCCTAGTGGGGATGAAGACACAAAAGCAAAATGTTGGGTAGGTATTTGAGAAAGAATATGCTGGCTGAGTCAAAGGTGATTTTCGATAGAATGCCTGTCAAGGATCAGATGTCATGGAACACGATAATTTCTTGTGATGCCCAGAATGATGATTTGGAGGAAGTGAGGAGGTTATTCAATGATTCCCCTTTACAATGCTTTCTGGTTATGTATAGAATAGGATGGTAGATGAGGCTATGAGGATCCCCGAGAAGAATGAGGTTTCATGGAATGCAATGATTGCAGGATATGTGCAGGATGGAATTGGCGAGGCAATGCCTTATAAAAACATCAGCTCAGCTCTTGGAATACAATGATTACAGGTTATGCTCAAAATGGGGATATAACTCATGCCAAAAATTTGTTTGATTATATGCCTAATTGTGGTTGCATCTCTTGGGCAGCAATTATTGTTGGGTATGCTCAAAGTGGCAACAGTGAGGAGGCATTGCTTCATGTTTGTTCAAATGAAGAGAGATGGCATGAGGATAAATAGGTCTGCTCTACCCTAAGCTCGCTGACTGATTTCCTGCTTCTTTGAGCCCCACTAGCTAAGAGGTAATGTTACTATTGTGGCCCAACATTTACACATAGTGGAACTCTCCTCAAAATCTGCTATCTAAGATTATCCTGGCCCTAGGTTAACCTCATCTGCGGCCACAAGCAAAATCATACTTTTCTGGATATGGTGAAGAGCACATGTATTGGATGACTAGACAATCACCAAACTCACTTGTAATTGGTACTGGTATCTTTCTGAGTTTTGAGAGCAAAAGGTAAGAATATTTATTTCATCCTTGATTCATCTTCCTATGATCAATAGTTCTTGTGAGATTCACTTAAGATATTTATTGTTAATATGTTCAAAGCAGTGATAGCAGAGTCTCTGTAATTTGTAGTTTCTATGTTCCTAAACTAGTTACATTCCGTTTCAGGAAGAAAGGAGTTGTACTTCGAAGTTCAAACACACTGAATAGAATGGTGGAAAGCCACCTAGCCTGAAGGTAAAAAATACTTTTATCAGTTGTGGATCCGATTGGAAAACTTTAGGTACGGATGTCAACATGTCTGCTCAAGTGGAGTAATAATTTGTCCCTGACATAGCTAGGTGGGATAGTAGTAGTCAAGTGGATGCAGCAGGGGTAGACCAACTCTACAATATAACAAGAGATAATCAACATGTATTTGTCTACTACTGGGATCACCACTCAGCCCTTCAATAACTACTTGATAATTTTTGCTTGTAGTGGTTTTCCAGGTTTCCGATACAATTCAGAAATAAATAACTATCTCATGAGTCTAACAGTCACCAAGTATATTCTACCTAGATCTTAAGACGGACATAAAGTCTAAATATCAATTGCCAAATCTTCTCATTTTGTTCCTTTCCCAGTTGTTGGTTTCGGTTTTACGCTTTGGTCCACTTCCAGAGCTACCAAGTATGCCATCATTGTTGAAGCAAGCAACTTCTCTCTGTAAATAAAAATATTTTATAAATGAGCACTCCTCTCCTGAACATTTGCTTCATCTATAAGGCAGGATCATACTATATATATATTGCAAACAACAAGGTGAGTATGTGTTTTACCTCAATGCTTGCTTTTTGGCCTTGTAAATTGCCTATTCAAAACGACATGAGATGTAACTCAACAAGAATAGTTGACAAGTATAGTTGTCAAGCAACAAGTGAATATCACCTTGTAAATAAGTGAAATATTTCTAGCATCAATTTTGTTGTGAATGCATTCATAAGCTATTTTTGCTACTGCCTGCTCTGCTTCTTTCTTCGTGGGATATGTTGACTTGGATTCATATTCAGATCCATCAACCAAAACCTTTGCTCTGAACTTTGGGGAATGTGGAAAACCTTCATTAACTGTTTGATAAATTGGAAGTTGTTTGACATTTTTTGTGTGTGTACTCTTGTACATTACTTGTGCCGGAGGAACTGCATATAAATTATACCATTAATATAATGATTGAATACAAAAAAAATGTGTTATAAACATGAATTAACCTAAAAAAGTAATGGTGAGTGAGAAGAAAGTTGAAATGAGAGATGCATACCAGAAGTAAATTTGGGGAACTCCATATTTGCTGAAGATGCAATTCTTTGAGAAACTAAAAATGCATTCTTGAAGAGTAATATCCCTTTATCATGGCTTTGTACAACACTTACTTTGCATGAGAACTGTGAAGAAGAATCATTTTGTACAATAACACTTCTTTTTTTCTTTTTTCCGGAATGTACATTATCAGAATTAGATATCATATCAGCATAACATATAATAGCAGGTAAATTGTTTTATTTGAAAAATTACATATTCCATATTTTAAAGAATTTTATCTACAAATATCATTTGAATGATCAGATAGTATAAAAAATCTATATATTGATAGTGTACAAAAAAAATTCAATGAATAAATGTGCTTTACGCTCGCAAGGGCAGATTGAGTGGTTGAGAAGTGGATTTCCCATGTGGGAGACCTACGATATCCATCCTCGTCGATGGGGCTTGCAGTTCTTATCTCATTTGTAGTTTGCAAGTTGTTACACAGTAATTAGGTTACCACAAAGTATTCACTACAGAGTGCTCATCCGAAGAGTAGAGGTTGCTGATTTACTTGAGAGTTCCAAAAAAATGTGTTTTATTATAATGGCAAGTTCTAAAATGGAATCAACTTGCTTTTGCATTGTTTCCCCATTTTGCAGCAGTAGTTGTACACTTGTACTCCCATTTTAGAAAAAGAGTACAATATTCGATCATGTGATAGTGACAATATCCAAAAATACACCAAATGCATGCATAGTTCAAATACAATATATTTTTTTTACTTAAAGGGAGGGTTAAACGTATTTTGTCAAATATCACAAAAATTAAAATAAATTATTACTAATAATTGCAAAACTAAAATTATTATCCTTAAATAATTAATTAAAGAGGAATATTTAAATAAATAAGATTAGAATAACACTCTTGGTTAAAGGAAGAGCGTCGTGCTTACAATTTTTTTTCCATTTTATAACTAAGAAGAGTGTTGTACATGCAAAGACGATGACAACAACAATGGCAACAAATAAACAGCATACCTAGTGAAATCCTACTAAGTGGGATTTGGGTTGGGTAGAGTACTGTAAACAAACCTTATCACTATCTCGGGAAGATAGAGAGGTTGTTTTCAAAAAACACTCGGCTCGAGTGGACAAATCCAAACACAAAAGAAGAGAACAATATAGAAAAGTTATGAGCAGTATATAAAAAATAATATAACATCCAATTCAAACAAAGCTGAGTCAAATCTTTCAAAGTGAGTTCATGATCCCACTAAACTTGACAAGCATTATGTATATTTCTATCAAGATATTACGACAGACATTTAAATTCTAAGTATCAGTTGCCACATCTTCTCTTTTTGTTCCTTCTTTCGTTGTTGGTGTTGTCATTGGCGTTACACTTCTGTCCACTTGAACTTTCAAATAAGCTCTTAGTTGAAGCTTCAACAGTACTTGAAAGACTCGAAAACCTATTTGATGAGTTTCCTTATGAGTGAGTTCATATATTTGTCTCATCTTCACTTTTTAATTCTCACTTGAATTATTTGTAAAATGTTGTTGTTATAGTAGTAGTATATATGGTATGTGCATGGGGTGGGAATGTGAAATGAGACTATGAAAATTAGGTGTATGGGAGTCAACATATTTTATATATACGTAAAATTAAAATCCGATTTGCTTGCTTAATTCATGTTTTTAATGTTTTTTTGTGTGTATTGAGTCCATTATTATAGTATAATCAATTTCTTTTCAGTTGCTATGATATACAAAAATCAATACAAGAGTTCACACAAAAAGCTGGGAAAAGGCTCCCAATGTATCAATCTTTTAATGAGGGTTCTGAAAACTTCCCAAAACATAGAGCTAAGGTGTTGGTGGATGGTGTTGAATACAAATCCAAGTTGACACATTCAACAAAATATCAAGTTGAGTAGGAAGTTGCAAAAGTTGCTTGTGAATCCATTATTCATCAAGAAACTGTAGTTGAATTTTTTTAGTTTCTTTACGAGGTACTCACTCTACACTTGCTGCATCAATCTGAAGAGTGCGCTAAAAAATCATTTTTGCTCAAAATTTTACTATTTTTTTTGTGTGTGTGTTTTTTTTAAAAGGACCCTACGTTGTGCAAATATATTCTAAATGAGTTTGCCTTCAAGAAGAAAATGAAGCCTAAATATAATATGAGATGTCATGCACAAGGGCAAAGTTTAGTTTTTATTTGCCACCTTGCTTTTGGTAGTAAAACATATATAGGTAAAGAAGTTGGGAATAAGAAAATGGCTGAGCATTTAACTACTTAAACCGCAATCGAATCGCTATCGTGTATGTTTATTTATTGTTTTATTTTATCTCCATGCTTAAATGAATATATATTATGCATAAAAGAACGTTAGTCTAATCCCTTAAAAATCTCAAAGAAATGAATGCAAATACTCTTTCATCAATAATCATGTTCAAAGTTTACTCGGATGATAATTTGCCTAAATGCTTAGGTGAGAATTGAGATAATCGCGATGTGAGAATTGAGATAATCGCGATTATAATTGATTATTTTTTAAAAATTACATATACTTTTTGAGTCACATTTCATGCATGTTGTTTAGAATAGGTAATTTAGCCTCCTGACAACAATGTCAAATAGTAACAATATTTAAAAAATACACTAAATGCATGCATAGTTCAAATACAATATATATATTTTTACCTAAAGGAAAGGTTAAATGTATTTGGCCAAATATCACAAACACTAAAATTTATTATTACTAATAATTGCAAAATGAAAATTATTGTCCATAAATAATTAACTAAAGAGGAATATAAAATAAATAAGATGAGAATAACTCTCTTGGTTAAAGTAGGAGCTTTGTGCAGCGATGTGCTTACAATTTTTTTTTCCATTTTATAACTACGAAGATTGTTGAACATGCAAGGACGAGGACAAATACAACAATAAGTCAATAACATGCCCTGTAAAATCTCACTAAGTGGAGTTTGAGACTAGTAGAGTGTAAACATACCATTTCACTATTTCTAGAAGATAGAGAGGTTGTTTACGAAAACACTCGGCTCGAGTGGAGCAAATCCAAACACAAAGAAGAGAACAATATATAATTTTTTTTAGAAGTATATCAAAATACTATAAGATCCAATTCAAAAAAAGCTGAGTCAAATCTTGCAAAACGAGTTCACGATCCCACTAAACTTGACAAGTATCATGTATGTTTCTATCAAGATATTAAGACAAGCATTTAAATTCTAAGTATCAGTTTCCAAATCTTCTCTTTTTGTTCCTTCCTTCATTGTTTGTGTTGGCGTTACGCTTATGTCGACTTGAACTTTCACCTTGTAAGTTGCCTATTCAAAACAATATGCATGAGATGTTACTCAACAAATATATATAATTATAAAAAAATAATCAATTATAATTGTGATTATATTAATTCTCACCTGAGAATTTAGGCAAATAATCATCAGAGTTAACTTTGGACATGATTATTGGTGAAAGAGTATCTGCATTCGTTTCTTTGATATTTTCAAATGGTTAGACAAACATTTGTTTGCACATAATATAATTCGTATAAGCATTGAGATAAAATAAAACAATCAAAAAACATTTACCCAATAGCAATTTGATGACGGTTCGAGCAGCTAAATGCTCTGCCAATTTCTTGTTCCCAGCTTCTTCACCTATATAAGTTTTACCACCAAAAGCAAGGTGGCAAATAAAAACTGGACTTTGCCCTTTTGCATGAGATATCATATTATATGTAGGCTTCATTTTCTTCTTGATGGCAAATTCATTTAGAATAGATTTGCACAAGGTAGGGTCCTTTAAAAAAACAAAACACAAAAAAGTAGTAAAGTTTGAGAAAAAACTATTTTTAGCATACTATTCAAAAAAGTGTAAGAAAGTATAGAGTGAGTACCTCGTTAAGAAACGGAAAAGATTCAACTTCAGATTCTTCATGAAAAATGGATTCACAAGCAATTTTTGCAACTTCCTGCTCAGCTTGTTTTTTTGTTGAATGTGTCATCTTGGATGTGTATTCAACACCATCCACCAACACCTTAGCTCTATGCCTTGGGAAGTTTTCAGAACCTTCATTAAAAGATAGGTAAATTGGGATCCTTTTTCCAATTTTTTGTGTGTACTCTTGTAGTTGATTTTTGTATATCGTAGCAACTGAAAAGAAATTGACTATATTATTATACTATAATAACGAACTCAATACACAAAAAAAAAAAACATGAATTAAGTAAGCAAATACGATTTCAATTTTATTTGTATATATTATATGTTGACTCCCATCGCACCTAATTTTCATAGACCCATTCCACATTCCCACCCCATGCACATTTCATACTATTACTATAACAACACAACATATTATAAATAATTCAAGTCTGAATTAGAAAGTAAAGATGAGACAAATTTCAACTAAGAGCCTATTTGACATTGTTGTCAGGAGGCTAAAAACACTTATTTTTGTAAAGGATAAATGTATTTTGACTCTAACTAGGATAAATAATTAGAAGTATTATAATTCTATGTATCCTTTCTCTTTGTGTATTCTAGTATTGTTAGGAGACTTGTCTCATCAGGAACCTTAGTGCCACCTATTTGACTGCAAATCCAATCTTCCACTTACGCACAAAGCATATGGAAATAGATTTTGATTTCGTCTTTGAAAAGGTCTGAGACAAGGCTCTTATAATTAAGTATATAAGCTCTCATGATCAGGTAGCTTATCTCCTCATTAAAGCTTTGCCAATACATGCTATTAAATGTTGAGAAGCAAGTTGATAGTGTTCTCACATTCTGCTCAACTTGAGGGGCATTTAAAGGATAATTGTACTTTGACTCTAACTAGGATAGATAACTAAAAGTATTATATATCTATGTATACTTTCTCTTTGTATATTCTAGTAGTGTTAGGTTGCTTAACTCCTCAGGAACCTCTTGTATAAATATTAATTTTTTTTATCTTCAATGAGAAACAAAGAAGAAACATGTATTTCAATTTTAATAAAATAATATTGTTTTTGAAAAGTCAACATGTTTTGGTCAATTTATCTATGTATCACCCAAATTTTTTTTGAACTTTTTAAAATATTCGGGATTTTGAATTAAAATTAATATTTTATTATCATTTCATATTTTAAAAAAAAAATTGATTTCAATTTTGAGTTTCAAATTCTATAACCAACACCTACTAATTTGGATCATGTGATTTTGTGTCGTTAGCAATTCATTCTCATTTAATAGAGTCAACAAATAATTCATTTTATCAAATTCAATTAATTTTGCATTTAAATAGCATTTAATTGTTAGAATTATTAATTGTTAAGTCCATTTATTTTTCCAAAGTATCATCTATCTTTTTTCTCCCATTCTTGAATTGATGCAATCAATCTATGTATAAAAAAATTTATATTTGTATATATAAAAAAGAATAATACATTGATTATCAAATTGTATTTTCTTTAATTGATATATATTGATATGATCAATTTATTTATGTATCACAAAAACAGAGTTTTATTTGTGTGTCAGAAAAAAAAAAGATAAAATTATCTCTAGACTCTTCTATGAATTAAAAAAATAATGATATAACTTTTCACAGAAAAAATTATATATGTGTATTATTTTAGAGATGATACGATATTCAAACACTATATTAATGTGTTTTTCATTTGAGTATCACAAAAAAAAAGTGATACATATTGTATCACTGTATTTCTTTAAGGATGATACAATGTGTATTTGTGTATGTATGCTTCAGTTTCAAAGCTAATATGTGTATTTATGTGCGAGATTGTGAGAGACAACAGAGCGGCGAGTGATGAGTCCACAGTTTGGACTCATTTAGGGCTTTATTTGGATAGATTTAGTGTCCTTAAATATTTATTTTGTGCCAATAACTGATGTAAAATCCTTGATTTCCAGGTATTTGGATTGAGGAACAAAGCATGGACACTAATTTGCAAAAAGGAACAAAGTGAGCTGAAAGAACGAATAAATCAAGGCCTGGTGATCGCTGAGTCCTTTTGGCGAGTCGCCGAATGACCACCATCTCGCCTAAAGTTCCATATGCCAAGCCCTGAAGGAGAAAATCAATTCGGCGAGAGAAAGGAGCAGTCGGCGTGTTGCCGAGTGGTTCCGCGATGCAGTGTTGGATCACCTAAAGTTACAGAACTTGGGGATGCTGAAGGCCAAAGCAAAAAGGCGATGGAACTGACCAAAGGGCGGATCACCGAATCGATCGGCGAGCCCGACTTACTGCGCCGAATGACCCTTCGCAATAATTTTTTAGCGACCATAAATATATTTTCAAACATTAGTTTAGGAGGTTTTGGATCATAATTTTATCTTATTTTTGAAGATTAAGTATTCTGAACTGAGAGACAAGTTTTCCTTAGCTTTGAAGAATTGAAATTTTCCATTTTTGAGAAATTGAAAGTGGGTCTTCAAGATTCTTTAATTTGAACCTTTGTAAAGACGAAATTAATTGTACCTGATTGATGGAAACACAGTTTGATAACGATTTCTATCTTTTTATAATGTCTAGCTAAAACCCCAATTCTTGGGGTGTGATTATGTGTTGATTTAGTTAATGGGTGTTGTTTTGTTAGTGTAATTGCTATTTAGAAGTGATTCCAGTCAGTAATTATGGTTTAAATTAAAGCACTGTAGTTGCAAATGCAGTTCTACCTTCGTATTTTTGGCTTGCTCGAGAGAGAGGTTTTAAAACCAAGATTATTGAATTGATGGTCTGTGGGTATTGGGTTGTCATGGGTTCATCTCGAGAGAGTGAATCCTAAACCCTTTTCCACACATTCAGCTCGAGAGAGTGAATGGACTAAAGCGTAGGTTGTTCTTAATTGCATGCTTGTCGATGTTCGAGAGAAATCGACTTGATTCGGGGTAAATTGTTTGAGAGAAAGTTTACGCCCCCTATAGTCGAGCTTATTCACTAATTTACAGTTGTTTTCTAATAGTTTCAACTACCCGTTTGTCTATAATAGCCCGTAATCGAATCACATCCCAATAACCCGTCTCCCTATTGTTATCTTCGTATTATTTGCTGTTGTTTTAGATGATAGTCAAAACCAAAACCCCCTTATTTGACATTCGTGTCACCTCCTGATTTACATTATGTTTTTAATCGTAAATGTCTATTCCTGACTGATTCAAAAATATTTGCACTTGACTCTTGAATCTTAAACACGTACCACTCCTTGTGAGATTCAACCCCAACTCATTTAGTTGGGTTATTATACAGACTAATGATCGTTGATGCTTAGAACTGGATTAAGTGTCTTTAAAATGTTAATCAAAATGGCACCGCTGCCGGGGAGTGGTGTTGGTTAAGATTCTTTAGTTAAGTTGAATTTTGTTCTTGTTAGTTATAGTTGAATCTACTTACATTTAGTTTTGGTTTGCTTGTTTGTGTTTTGAAACAGAGAGTATGAGTGTGAACGGAAGCAATGGTAGCCAAGTGGGCCACCAAGATGACATCGGAAACCTCAACGATGTCAATGAGCCTAATGCTAATGACCCTCATCTAATGGGTAGAATTGGTGCCATTCGCTTGCCTCCGGCAGAAGGAAGCGTTGTGTTCCATATTACAAGTACTATGTTGCATCTCTTGCAATTGAAAGGGTTGTTTGGTGGATTGGCTCATGAGGATCCCCATGAGCACATAAGAAATTTTGTTGATGTTTTTGGGCCGTTCTTCTTCAAGAATATATCCCAAGAGTCGGTCCGGTTGGGGTTGTTCCCATTCTCTTTAATGAGAGAAGCATGTAAATGGTTGGTTGAATTGCCAAGAGAATCAATCACTTCGTGGGAAGAGTTTGTCACCGCTTTACAAACGCGATTTTTCCCTTCTTCAAAGATGACGACTCTTCGGGATAACATCCAAAGCTTCAAGCGTTTGGAGGGTGAGACAATTCATGAGACTTGGCTGCGATTCAAGAAGTTGGTGCTACAATGCCCAATTCATGGATAGCCCGATAACATTTTGCTGCAATATTTTTACTGAAGCCTTGATTCGGTGAACAAAGGTGTAGCTGACCAACTTTCTTTGGGAGGTTTAATGCAACAACCTTACGTTATAGCAGCCCAACTTTTGGATGGAATGACCATAATTAATCGGGTACACCCGCGAAGATCAGGTCTCCCCTCTCACGTTTAAATTGACCAATGAGAAACTAGAGAAAGACCAAGAGAGGACCAGAACATGGCCAAGATCATGACACAACTTGACATTTTGTCCAAAAATGTCATGGGAGCTGGTGCTCGAAGTGTCAATGTAGTGGGTGTCGGGTGTGTTAATCCTGATGAGGCCAAGTTTGAACCTTTGTACAACGAATAAGTGAATTTCCTAGCCAACCAAGGTGGTAGTTATCGTTCAAAATACCCGAGGCAAGGTGGTAACCAAGGTTTGAATAGGGATGAAGGTTGGAAGGATTGTGATAGAGAGTGGAGGGACCTTAACCCCACGTGGAAAGAGAGAGACGAGGAGAAGGATAGATACATTCCTCCTCATGAGCGCCAAAAGCCAACGGATTTTGAGGGTGGTAGGTCTGAGGATATGCTGTCTCGTATTCTCAACAACATTGTGGGGTCAGACAAGATTTTGAAAGAGATGAAGGAAGATGTGTCGACTCTTAGCCAGACGGTTACCTCCAATTCTGTCTTGATCAAACAGTTGGAGACCCAAATGGATCATATCTTATCTCATTTAAACCCGAGACAACAAGAGGGGTTGTCTAGTGACACTATGGCTAACCCCAAGAATGAGGTTTGAGCGTGGACTTGTGGCGTGCCGCGATGTTAACTAAGGCACTACTTGGGAGGCAACCCAAGTTTTATTTTCTTTCTTTTTGAGTTTGAAATAATGATGTGTTGATTTTGCAGGTTAAAGTGTGTAATGTGTTTGAAAAGTGCAGATTGGCGAGCAAAAAGTCCAGTTGACGACTCACCGAAGAGGTCGGCAAGCCCGACTTGGACCGCCGTTCGACTCAAGGAATTTTGAAATTAGAGTCTGTACAACTCGGTGAGCCTAGGAGCTGATTGGCGAATCGCCGACCAGGTCGGCGATCTCAATTTTGTCCGCCGTTTGGATCCCCACATTAACTGGAGGTCCTGTAAAAGTCGACGAGGTAAGTACCCACTTGGCGTGTTGCCGAGTGGGTTAGTGAGCAAGACTAACGTCGCCGAATGGGAGAGAACTCGACGGTTTTTAAAGGCCAAAAGTTCAAAAGTTCAAAGTCTTTCAGATTCCCTTACTTTTCAACTTTGTAAACTCACACTTGTACTATATTTTCCTAGTTTCTTATGTTTTTATCTCGTATTAGTCATTGATTGTGTGTTCGAAGTTGGATTTCTTTGCCCCATAGTGTTTCAAAGTATTTATTCGGCTATTTAGGTTGGTTTTCCGAACCCCAAACTTATATTTAGCAATTTTAACTCATTTGCAATTGGTTTTATCTTAGTGAAGTGTTCTGGGCCTTTTTGATTGTAATTGTATGATTGTGTGCCTATTTTAATTCGAATATCTTGCCTATAATGCCTATTTTGTTGATTTCCCAAAATTTTGTGCTTAAAAATTAGTCTAAATTGTTGGGTTGTGCTAAAATGTTGTTGGGTCTAGTCGGGTGAAGTCTGAGTAACCCGCATTTGTGCCAAATGACGTATTTTTCCTGATGATGGAGCGTTTGATGCCATTCTTAAGGGTAAAAGTCATCAAATGGCCAAATTTGGCCAAACCGAGAGTAGTCTGAGTATCATGGGGGCATGGGTGTAATGGGTCTTGGTTTAATTGTATGAGTGCATGCTTTGATTTTGTTTTCGGGAACCGCAGGGTTGAAATTGGAGAATGGGGTTGAAAGTAGGCACATTGGGAAGTTTGGTGAGCTGGGTCAAGCTCACCGAATCCCCCTTATCACCTTTAATTTCATGCTAAAACTTCAGCTTTGTTCTGTAACTTTCTGCGAGAAGCCTGAGTTTGCCGAGTGCACTCGGAGACTCACCGAAATTTCTTCTTGATCGCCTTTTATGCACCCCTAGTCCCTAAAAATGCACTGTAACTTTCAGCGGGCTAGTCATTACTCACCGAATGCTGTCGGCAATTAGCCGAAAGTCCCATCCCATCACCGACAGGACATTTTTCTGAGAAATTTTTTAGCCAATCCTTTCGGCGAGCCCGATCTGGCTCGCCAAAGTGATTCGGTGACTCACCGATCTGGCTCGCCAAAGTGATTCAGCGACTCACCGATCTGGCTCGCCAAAGTGATTCGGTGACTTGTCGATCCTTTCGGCGAGTCTGTCTGCAACTTTATTTGAACTATTTCTAACTCCTTTTGATGTTTTTTCAGGTATGGCTAGAACCAACCTTGACATGCCGCCTTGTAAAAGAATACGAGACATGGTCATAAATGAAGGAGAAGCCAATCCTCCTAAGAAGGGTAGAACAAAGCCTCCAACAAGAGGCAAGGGCAAAGGAAAGAGGCCAGCATCTGATGTTCCGGAGCACAACTCCAGCAGCGAGGGAGAGGCCCCTTTGACTCCCAATTTGTATTATCTGAGCCGGAGGATGACTAGCCATTACAGTCCCGGAGAGCGGAGATCCATGCTAAATCTCGTCCTGACTCAGCTACAGTGCTAGCTCTGACACCTCATCTGGCTCTAGTACCACCAGTACATGTCCCTCTTCCCAGGCTACTCAAAAGATTAAAAGCCGACGGGTTGCAGACTATTCTAATGGAGAAGCGGAAAGATACTCCGGGGTGAGGGAGACACTCTAGTATCATTGCTTTGAACAGTTTACCAGGCCCCGTGGCCCCTATATTCCTACATGGGTCTGGGAGTTTTACTCAACATATGGTGACCTGGTCCCTAAGAGCAAAAAAAAGGCCAGTGCCTTCAGACCAGTAGGGTCCATCATGGTACGGGGGACAATAGTGCACTGTAGCTGTGATTACATAAACATGATATTTGACAGACGGTCAGACTTCGACTACCCCAATCTGGCTACCACTACAACATCTTTGGATAAGCTCTAGGGCTGGATGGCTCCCCTCATCTTTGACACCACTCCGAGGAGGATTGAGGTAGGAGTCCCGATTGAGAAGAATGACTTGAGTGTAGCTGCGCAATATTGGTTTGGATTCATCAGCAACTCCATTATGCCATTCTAGAATGAGTCCATTCTCCGCCATCCTAAGGCGTCCTGCCTCAGGTCGATTATGTCTAAGAAGAGCATTGACATGGGGCTTATCATAAAGTATGAGATGGCCATGAGGGCCAAGCAGAAACATACGTCCCTTCCCTTCCCAGTGCTGATTACAGAGTTGTGCCGGCGTGTTGGAGTTCCTCGGGATGCGACGAGAGATATTGAGGTTACTCCTTCATCCTCCTCTGATATCCGGTGTATAGAGGCTGAGTACACTCGAGAGGAGGCTGATAGAAGGAGAACAGCTTCGGTAGATACATCGCTGGAGGTGGACGTTGACTCTATACCTGTAGAGACATATTTGCCTACTTCGGCCTCCGGGCCTTCATGTACTTTTTCCTCCCAGACTCCTGGTGCTTCTACTACAACACAGCCCACCAAGATCACTCAGTTCATACTCCTAAAAATAGGGCACTTAGCCCATTCGGCTGATGTGAGGGCTACTCGATTGGAGGTTGTTATACCATGGATGATAGAGGTTGTCATCCTAGCTGCACTGACACCCCATACGAGCATAGATTGACACTCTCACTACGAGAGTTGAGACTTGTGAGAGTAGACAGGGGGTAACTTTAGAGGTGACGGCTTTGAGACCCGAGGTGGGAGATCTGAGGAAGAATATGGACTATCTCAAGTCTACAGACTTCACCACCTTATTTGAGGCAGCTGAGACAGCGGTTGCTCCTGCTACATCTGAGATTCCTCCGACTACCACCGGAGATATACAGAGAGATGACATTGCAGCTGATGAGTCGGAGGCAGAGACCGACGAGGAGCAGATTGATGTGAGGGAGGAGAGAATATATGGAGACCTGGCAGATCTGGAAGAGACGATTGTACACTCGGTGATTCAGACATCTATGACAGAGACGTCCATGGCAGGCCCTAGTGGATCGAGGGTTGCTGCTACTACACCAAGCACTGATGCCCCAACAGATGGAGCGACTGCATAGATAAGACTTCTCTTTACCTTCTTCTCTCTCTTCTTTATTTACTTTTTGGATATTTTGTTTTTATTGCATTTGAGGACAAATGGCTTTTTGTTTGTGGTGGGGTAAGATATTTCCATACCCACCTCTTATGATTAGTATTTTGTTTATACATTGTGTTTTGTGATGATATTGGTATTTTAACATTGTTTTGTGGATGTTTGAGCTTGTGGCTCCTTATTTTGAATGTAAATGATTTTTGGACCCTTCCAAAAAAAATTTGCCACCTCTTGTGTATTTAATTGTGGTTGTTCTTGTGCAAATTTGAGTATCAGTTGTGATTAATACCGATGACTTGAATAGTACTCTCAATCGAACAAACATGAATGTGCGACTACGATGAGGTCAAATGAATTTGCATAGGCAAAATGTAAACTCTTTGCATCTCGTTGTGACTAGCCGATTATCAAATTGAGTCTTTTGTAATGAACATTGCACACTAGTGAAAGTGTGGAGTCTTATTTGACATTGGTGCCAATTCCTTGTGTGATGATCTTACTGTGAACCATGTGTGATGACACCTAGAATTTACTCCGTTGGTCCGATTGACCAAGTGATGTGAGTTCTTGAAATGATCTTAGGCAACAAGTTTAGAGAGTGAAACTAGTTGACATTGTACCTCTTTTGTAACGTACCTTGTGAGTGTGTGAACTTTGTTTGAGCACCCATTGAGCCTTACCCTTTCCTTGGAAGAAACTTGATGCAATTGTGACCTTTCTTTATCCATTACCCATAATCCTCATGACTTGTGGTTTGTTTGAATAGCCAACTTAGGCCAAAAGCCTAAGTTGGGGGTGTGGTGAAAAGAGAAGGTGAATCAAGAAGTGCAAAGAAGTCCCCTTTGACCCATGGTTTTGAGAAATATGTTACCCCTCCATACAAAAAAAGAGAAAAAGAAAAAAAAAAAAAAAAAAAAAAAAGTTTGAAATAAAGTTGTGAAAATGCAAAAGAAATGGGGTGACCAATAGTCCTTGAAAAATGAATAATGGAGTGACTTTTGAGCATGAATGATAATGATGAAGAAATGGGAGGAAAGTGTTGTTCATACCACATTTCATGAGGATAGAAGCCACTGAGCCTAAATGACCATACCTTTACACTCAGCTCCGTTACAAGCCTTGAAAAGACCTTTTTGATCTTTAGTGAGCTGAAACAAGTGTTGATTGGAAAATAAGGGCAAACCTATGGGTGAAGTCATGCATGTGTTCATCTTTGTGAGTGTGAGAGTTTCTTGTGATTCCAGAACTATAAATTGTTGAACCATTGTGTGTGAATATGGAATCATTCTTTGTGTGAGGGCATTTGAGTACCATTGTTGAGTTTGGACTTGCATTTGAAGCAAGTATAGTGAACTTGAGAATATTTGGTAATGGTGAGTAACAACTTGAATCTTTGAGTGCACAATTGATCCTTGCATAAGTAAGTTGAGTCTTTTTGCGTGCATTCATGATTGAGTCTTGTGTAGCACTGTTTGAGACATCCTTTTTGAACTGCTGAACTTGAGTTTTACTTGAGGACAAACAAAAGTTTAAGTTGGGGTGTTGATGAGTCCAAAATTTAGACTCATTTAAGGGTTTATTTGGATAGATTTAGTGTCCACAAATGTTTATTTTGTGCCAATAACTGATGTAAAATCCTTGATTTCCAGATATTTGAATTGAGGAACAAAACATGGACACTAATTTGCAAAACGGAACAAAGTGAGCTGAAAGAACGAAGAAATGAAGACCTGGTTATCGCCGAGTCCTTTTAGTGAGTCGCCGAATGACCACCATCTCGCCTAAAGTTCCAGTGTGCCAAGCCTTGAAGGAGAAAATCAATTCGGCGAGAGAAATGAGTAGTCGGTGTGTCGCTGAGTTGTTCCGCGATGCAGTGTTGGATTGCTCAAAGTTACAGAACCTGAGGATGTTGAAGGCTAAAGCAAAAAGGCGATGAAATTACCAAAGGGCGGATCGCCGAGTTGATCGGCGAGCCCGACTTACTGCGCCGAATGGCCCTTCACATCATATTTTTGGCGCTTATAAATACATTTTCAAATAATAGTTTAGGAGCTTTTGGATCATAAGTTTTATCTTATTTTTGAAGTTTGAGTATTCTGAACTGAGAGACAAGTTTTCCTTAGCTTTGAAGAATTGAAATTTTCCATTTTTGAGAAATTGAAAGTGGTCTTCGAGTTTCTTCAATTTGGATCTTTGTAAAGATGAAATTAATCGTACCCAGTTGATGGAAACACAATTTGGTAACGATTTTTATCTTTTTATGATGTCTAGCTAAAATCCCAATTCTTGGGGTGTGATTATGTGATTATGGATTGATTTAGTTAATGGGTGTTGTTAATTGTTAGTGTCATTTCTATTTAGAAGTGATTCCAATCAGTAATTATGGTTTAAATTAAAGCACTGTAGTTGCAAATGCAGTTCTACCTTCGTGTTTTTGGCTTGCTCGAGAGAGAGGTTTTAAAACCAAGATTATTGAATTGAAGATCTGTGGGTATTGGATTGTCATGGGTTCATCTCGAGAGAGTGAATCCTAAACCCTTTTCCACACATTCAGCTCGAGAGGGTGAATGGACTAAAGCGTAGGTTGTTCTTAATTGCATGCTTGTCGATGTTCGAGAGAAATCGACTTGATTCGGGGTAAATTATTCGAGAGAAAGTTTACGCCCCCTATAGTCGAGCTTATTCACTAATTTACAGTTGTTTTCTAATAGTTTCACCTACCCGTTTGTCTATAATAGCCCGTAATCGAATCACATCCCAAAAACCAGTCTCCCTATTGTTAACTTCGTATTATTTGCTATTGTTTTAGCTGATATTCAAAACCAAAAACCCCTTATTTGACATTCGTGTCACCTCCTGATTTACATTATGTTTTTAATCATAAATGTCTATTCCTATGACTGATTCGAACATATTTGCACTTGACTCTTGAATCTTAAACACGTACCACTCCCTGTGGGATTCGACCCAACTCATGTAGTTGGGTTATTATACTGACTAACAATCGTTGATGCTTAGAACTGGATTAAGTGTCCTTGAAACGTTAATTAGCAAGCGAGATTGAATCATGTATATGTATATTTCAATTTTAATTTAGATACAAGTTATATCTAAGATACGATCTGCTCACCTTTTTTTCTATACATCTCTCGATCTCGCTTGTCTCTCAGCTTTAACTCCCTCGATCTCGCACACATTCGTTCTCTCTAAAACAATCGCTGTGAATTATGATTAGACACACTATATCTATTTTGTATAACTATGATCTCAACTATAAATTTATGAAAATTCCTCAAAATTTACCATCATCACATAAAAAATAATTCATTCATATGTGTTTGTGTGCATTCAAGAACACATAGGTTTTAAATTGCATTCAATTTTTCTCTTTTTACTTACTTTATTAAAAGAGGATATATTTATCAAAACAAAATACTACCAAATTTATAAAAAGTTTATATGAAGTAAGTATTAAATTAATTAAACACACAACTACAATCAGATAGATAAAAAATACATGTGATGTAATGAAATACATGAAAAACTGTGCGCACCTTTGTTTTCCATAGCAATGTTTAATTTGTGACAGAGTAGGTTGAGTTTTTCTCTCCTTTAGCTTGTAACGGCGGATATCTTATAAAAATGTCTTGTGTTAAATCAAGAGAGAAAACCTAGATTGTATTTATATGTGTATAAGTGTTAGCCTAGTGAGTCTGATCCTTGTTATGGGCTTATTAATCTCCAACGAACCTATATTATTGTAAGCCCTCGCCTATCTGAGAAATAACACAGGCCCATTAAGAAATCCAACATATACTATGTGATATGTGTCTTATCCGTCGACTATTAAAATTTAGCCCATTTTTTAAAATATAAAAGAATAAATTAATGTTAAGTTCACATTAATAAAATAATAGAAAAATTATGCAGAATAGAAAACATTTAGCCTATATTAGGTACTATAGCTACAGTTTAAGAAAATTGTAATTCGTGGCTACAATTTTTCTAATTCTTGCTATTCGTCTGATTTGTATAAATCCAGAATTTGTATAATTCGGTTCCTGATTGTATAAATTCAGAATTTTGTATATGCTTACTCTAGCTATTTGTATATGATTTATGAAACATTCATTAAAATTACCCTGTTTGTATTGGCAAGTGAAATAAATAGATGGAGTTTTGAAAAATTCTTAAATTCCTAAATACATAATTTGTATATATACTTACCCTATTTGTATATCCACAAGAGAAATATACAAACCGCAATCTCAATAGCAAATGAAACTATAACTGTGAAGCGCAATTATCGAAATTATAGCTATAGAACTTTATTATGTCTATTATGTTTGCTATTTCTAAAATTTTCTCTAAAATAATCCCAATTGCAAAAATAAAGGGAGAGACAAACATGCATTTGTAATAGTCTTATAATAAGAGAAAAGATTAAATCAAATGAACCAAATAAAAAAATAAATGTTTTTTTAGTTTCAGATTTAATAAATTATTTATAAAAAAAAATAACGGATGTTCGATGGAAAATTTATTAAAATTTGACTCGTCTACACATTTTCAAATGAATTTCCAACATCTGTAATATTATGGTGAATTTCCAACAGAGTTTCTATTGATTTTGTTAAAAACATTGATAAAAAATTTGAATTATTGAATAATAAGACAAATATAGATACTTTATCTCAGTACGAAATTGAATAATACAAGGAATATTTAACTTGTATAAAAATGTTAATTTCATCTAAGAATTACTTATCATAAATAGAATCACAAATTTGACTAGATGCATCTCATTTAAAGGCTCGTAGAGATGCAAACAATGTTACTCTCATTTTGAATTATTCTCTTTACCTTGATGCTTGAGAGTTATGTATCGTGATCATCATAAACTTCCACTATAATCTTTTGCTTTTTTGATTTAATTTTTTAACAAAAAATTGAGAAACAATCGTATTATTATTAGCTATAAAATTATATTAAAAAAATAAAGGGCTTCACAATCAAATAAAAAATGAACAATCGAACGGTTCGAGCGTTTGGTTTTTTGTGTGTGTGTGTGTGTGGGGGGGGGGTGTTTCAATACATGGCTCATTAATTTGTGATGATTACATACATATTAAATAAAAATAGTGATTTCTTCATTTCAATTTATACAATACTACTGTAGTCATCCGCGCTTCACGTGGAATTAAATATATTTTTTGAATAATTAATCATTAATTGACTAATTTTTATAAGCAGTGTATAAAACAAACAATACAAATCAAGTCTAATCTTGATATTGTCTTTTTGAAAAATTGCTAAAAAGATATTTTCAAACTATAATTTCCGCTTAACATTGCCAACAAAAAGAAGAAAATCATAAAAAAAAGATGAGTAGTGACTTGAAAAATTGTAGCCTAGTCCAGATTTGAATAAAACAAGAGTCAAATAAGGTCTAGGGAAATCTGTTAATGAATAGGGGATCTAATTGTGAATTTGATCACATAAGTGGATAGTTAAGATGTTAAGGAGATCGTACGACGTTACAGAATCGAATTCGGGTGAGTAGAAATCCTGAAACTGATCTTGGTGTGAAAAGGTAGTTTCTGAACGTCAAGGGTTGAAGGTGTGTTGTGAAATGGGAGCATGGAACTCAAATTCAGAGCTTCTATCTTCGTGTAAGCCGCCAGAGCGGGGTTTGTCCCGCCAGGGTAGGGCTGCAGTGGCGGGTTGGGGTCCGCTGTAGGGGGCCAGTCGCAACTTAAGTCGGGAAAAAACCCCAAAAAAGTTATTTTTCTGTAAAACTTTGTCTTTGAGAGCTAGGAGACGACCTAGGGCAATTTCTTGATAGATTCCCACGACTTGTAGTGCTAAAGGTAAGGATTTTACTCCCCTAGTCCATTTTTCGATCCGTAGAATTTATATTCTTGGGTAATTATCATTGGGGGAGGGTTTTCGTCTGAAGTTAATGGTGGGAAAAATCTCTAACTGTACATTAGTATCATGGGTCACTACAACAAAAATAACTTTTAGCGGCAATAAATATTGACATTAATAAAGAGTGCTAAAGTCTTTACCGGCATAAGTTAAGTGCCATTAGAACCAATGTCACTAAAGGCTTTAGAGACATATACGAAGAGTGCTAATTGCCGTTAAAAATACATATTTAACGACAATTAAGAATTAATTGCCGCTAATGATCATTTTTTATGTAGTGGGTTGGTCTTGGGTTATTGGATTTGTTATAATCCGGGTAAATTAGACCTTAATCATTGATCCTTACATTAAATTAATCGTTTGTAGACCAAGAAAAAGCGGAAAGAATTCGAAAAGGGAAGTCTCAAGTGTCTTACGAGGATTCAAGCTTGGTTACGAGGTAGGTGATGGTTTGATTTCCCGTTTGTGTGATATATGCCGGTAATTACTTCGTTGTATGCATGCATGTATGAGAATAAAGAATGTAAACCGAATCTAATGCAATGAGTATATGTACATAATTGATTACACGCCATGAACCTATTACTTGATTGTATGACTATGAGTATTGTTCATTATGTATGTGATTGTGATTGTGGTTGTCACATTCCGACACATATATTGGATCGAGTGTCACGTTCTGACACATATATTAGATCGGGTGTCACGTTCCGACACAAACTTTGGATCAGGTGTCACGTTCCGTCACACTAACAGTTTATGTATGGGTTCCTTGAGAAAACTACTTGTGATTGTTTTGTTATGTCTACTTGACATTGATAATGGAAGACTGTATGTTGCTCTGAAATGATAATTGAACTGTATTTTGTATATGTGTGCTTACTGTGTTCTGATTGTTCATTGTATATTATGCTAACGGGAGTAGCCGCGTGATCCTACCAGTACACTCTGGTTGTGTGCTAATACTGCACTTGCTCTTTCTTTGTTGAGTACAGAGCATCTTCAGGCGGCTACTGACAGACCTCAGTTAGGAGATTATTGAGCGTGACCGGATTTAAGGGTGACCAGCTCTTTAAGGTTCCCATGGATCTTTCTTGTTTAAGTCCACTTTTTTCGGACTCAGACTATTGGTTTAGGCTGTTTTGTTTAGTTTTCGGGGTTGTTCCTCCTTTTCTTAGACTTGTTAGTGAATCAGAGTTTTGGTACAATGACTTTCAAGTTCTAGGGATTGATTTCCGCAATAGTATGTTAGTTGATTTGTTAAACTTTCAGATTTTATGGGAACTCCATATTTTAGTAGTCATTTAAACCTGCTTTTGTATCTTTAAATGTTCTAATTTTTGTTAAGTTGCTTAGTTGAGTTGTAGTAATGGTTTCCCACCGGAGGGTTATTGTGGGTGCCAATAACGGTGATCTGGGTCGTGACAAAGTTGGTATCAGAGTCTTAGGTTCGTTGATCTCTTTGTACCAAAACGAGTCTAGTAGAGTCTTGCGGAACGGTACGAAGACGTCAGTACTTTTCTTTGAGAGGCTATAGGACTTTAGGAAAACTCATTTCTTTCTTTCCTTCGTGCTATTACTTGATTCCAATTGGTATCTGGGTGATACAAATTGATATATTTCCTCGTTCACTCTATGGTCAGAGCTAGAGCAACAGAAGTGGTAACACCAACACTAGCAAGAGAGGATGCGTCCTTTTAAATAAGCATGTTTCCCCTATTAATGTGGACTTGTAAAGACTAGTGACCAACATGATATTTTATTAAGTTCTTAAAGTTGAAAGCCCCATTCTTCATAGGTACGGAATATGAAGATGTTTAGGATTTCCTTTTTGATTGTCATGAGTTGCTTTATAAGATGAATATAATGGAGAGGTTTGGGGTTGAGTTTGTGACATATCGATTCCAGAGAAGTATATACCCTGAACTTTGAGGGATACGAGGATAGATGAGTTCCTAAACATAAAGCAAATTCGTCACTTTGTGAAGTGATTAAGGTCAAATCTACATATTCGAGCTTATAGATGACAACATTCAAGAAGTTTGGTAAGGGATGACAGGATAAAAACACCATTACTTTGGAAAATGCATTTAGTATTGTTGTCATAACATGTATGGGTTGCTTAGTAAATGATGAAATTATGTTGCGACAATTGAAGTTAGAATCTCTACTGCAATTTCCTAGATTGAGTGTATATCAAGAGGGTCATGATACGACTACTACAATAGCAGTGATGCTTACTTGGTTAAGTTATTAAGTGTGTTAAAATTGTGGAGAACATGGGAATATGAAGAGAAAATCAGCGAGGCCGGGGGAATGGTAATGGAGGTAGGGGAGTAGTGCCGCCAGGAAGGAGGTTGCCCATCAAGATGACATGGCTTAGTTTTATGCCTTTCCGGGCAAGACCAAGGCTGAAGTGTCTGATGCAATGTCCACAGGTGCTATTCTTGTCTAGTCGTCTATGACCGAATGTCTACCATTTTATTTGATCCGAGTTCTACTTATTCATATGTGTCAGTTCAGTTTGCCGTGAGATTTAATGCGGTTTGTGATGTGCTTGATGCTCCCATCCATGTTTCTACCCCAGTTGGAGAGTCAGTCATAGTCACCCAGGTATATCGTGTTTGTCTTGTTCTGTTTATGGGTTTACAAACTTGGGCTGATTTGGTTATTTTGGATATAACTGACTTCGATATAATCTTACGAATGACTTGGTTGTCCCTCTATTATGTTGTGCTTAATTGTAATGCTAAGTCTGTGACTCTAGAGATCCGGGGTAAGGAAAAGTTAGAGTGGGAAGGGGTGTACAAGCCTAAGTCAGCTAAGGTCATATCCTTTATTCTGGCTAGGAAACTGGTGGGGCAGGGGTGTTTGGCATATTTGACTCATATTCGGGATGTTGAGGTTGAGTCTCCCTCTATTGAGTCTATTCCTGTAGTGTCTGAATTTAAGGAATTGATTCCTACCAATTTGCCTGGTATGCCTTTAGATAGAGATATAGATTTCTGCATCGACTTGGAACCTGACACTCGCCCCATCTCCATTCCTCCTTTTCGCATGGCTCCGACAAAATTGTGAGAGCTTAAAGCCCAAATTTAGGAGTTTCTTGATAAAGGTTTTATCCATCATAGTGCTTCCCCGTGGGGTGCTCCTGTCTTGTTTGTTAAGAAGAAGGATGGTAGTATGAGGACTGATGATTTTATCTTAAGCCATAAAGGAGTGAATTGATACCGGAATGACAAGCTTATGGATAAACAAAGTCCCATTGAGTATACTTGGGTGGAGGAAATTAAAAAATTTAGTAAGAAAGTGCGTATAAAAATTGGGTTAGTCCTTTGAATTTGATGAGTATACCTGAGTTTGAGGTGTCATGTTGATGAAAATGTTGACTTTGTAGTGATAGTCAGGGTTGTCTGGTCATAATGGTAATAAGAGTTTGTGATGGGATTCAACTATGTAATAAGATTGTGGTTAAGAGAATTTTGTATAGTAATTACGACTCGCGAGTATATAAGGTTGTGGTTTCCTAATATTTGGTGAGTAACGTGGTTTTATGGAAGGTTTTAAGAGATGGTGAGACAACACTCGAATAGAATTTAAAAGAGCTAGAGTCATAATGAAGAAAAATAGTGGGATGTAGTACAACCTTTAGAGAGAGGTGAGGGCCAGAATATTTTATTTGATTGCAAAGGCTAAAAAGGTATCTTCAGAAGGGTAGATAATTGGGTTCAGAGACGAGTGAATTCATTCTTTGTTGTGGCTATGGTAATAGTGTCATGGGTCCATCAGATTGGTTAAAAACTATGGGAAAAGACTTGAGAAAGGAGTGAACAGACATTAGCTCGAGTGTGATGATAAGTGCTTTGGTTTTGTTTTTGAGTTTAGTAATGAGTACGAGTGAATTTTTAGCGAAGGATATTGTAAGATCGATGGAGATGCGATCAATGATAAGCGAAGATCCATGAATTCATAAAAATCTTCAAGGTACAAGCTAATGTTGATAGATAAGGGGATTGTGTTATACAGTTGAATTTACAATTCATGTTTTTCATTGTAAGTCTACCTTCGTGGTGATATATGTTGTCAAGGTATGAGTTGGCAAGGTGAGAAATGATCAATTGTATCAGGTATTGAGCATTTGAAAGGACTTACACGTGGGTTGAGTCGTAAAGTTTATTATTGTTGATTGTTAAGTACCTAAGAAAGGTTTCATTTAAAAGAGTTGGTTTATAATAAGGTAAATGGCCGGAGTGTTTATGATGGTTGTTAGTATTGAGAGTGTGGGCTTTAGTGGAATGATGTAAAGAGTATGTGGAGTCAACTAAATGTAAAGGGTTAGTATCGGCTCTTCGGAAGAAAACATTTAGTGCTATTCAATAATTATTTCGTAAATTCTTATGTGACCATCTATTTCATTTTGTACATGGTTGAGAGTATGATTCACTAGCTATGCTCACGTATGTTTTCACTTTTGTGGGTGGATCCTTGGTGGTGGATCAGGTGTACCGATCCTGCGATGTTCTCTTGGTTGAATGTGGGGATCATTGGGTCAAATTCTACTGTTCTTAAGGGTAATCTACAATCACAATTGCTAAATCTAGCATTTCAATAGTGTTGTTAGGGGGTTTGTATGTTTGGACATAGCTCTCGATGAGTATATGATGTCTAAAGATCAAATTTTTATAACTTAAGCTCATGGGAATTTATGTTGTGGAATAGAGATGTTGTTAAGAACTATGATTGTTTGGGTATTATGAGTGTGTGTTGGTGGGTTCAGGTTCACTTCTAATTGTATCGAGTATTGATTTGGAATTTTATCATGCTTAAGTGCGAAAGGATTCATCCTGATGGTTGTGTCAAGGTCCTTGATAACATGTTGCTGATAACATGTTGTAGACGTGTGTACGATCAACTTTGGTGGTTGTTGGGAATAACTTTTGTTGTTAGTTAAGTTTACATACAACAATATTTATTGCTCGAGTATTGAGATGACTTCATTGAGGCATTGTATGAGAGGATGTGTAGGTATTCGATTGGTTGGTTTGAGGTTGGAGATGTGAAACCCTCAGGGAGTTGATTTGGTGAAAGATGCCCAAGATAAGGTGAGAAACATCCAACCTAAGCTTCTAGCAGTCCAGAGTCCACAGAAAAAGTATGCAAACCATAAGGTAAGGGATATGACATTTCTGACTAGTGAACAAGTCCTTCTAAAAGTGTCACCCATGAAAGGGGTGATGCGATTCGGCAAGAAGGTCAAGCTTAGTCATCATTACGTTGGACCATTTAAGATCCTTGATTGTGTAGGGTTAGTGGCTGATAAGGTGGCTTTACCGCCTAGCCTATCTAGAGTCCATCCAGTGTTCTATGTGTACATGTTTAAGAAGTATCATGAGGACCAATGAGATAAAGTCCGTGGAAGTTCAATGGAAGCATCGTCCAGTTGAGGAAGCTATTTAGGAAATCGAGAAGGACATGTGAGACAAGTATCCCCAGCTATTCAACGATTCAGATACTACTCTACTCTTGCCTTAGCCTTTTCTCCTAGTTTGTTACTCGGGGACGAGTGATGGGTAAATTGGTATCTATTGTAACGACATGTTCTCATCGTTATGGAAAAGCCAATGGGGAAGGATTTTGGGCCAAAAAACTTTCGAGTAGTGACTTGAAAAATTGTAGCCTAGTCCAAATTGGATGAAATTTAAGTCAGGTAAGGTCTAGGGAAATCTAGTAATGAATGGGGGTTGTGAATTTGATCACATGAGTGGATATCTAAGATGTTAAGGAGCCCATACGACTTTACAGAATCGAATTCGGGCGAGTAGAACTCCCAAACTGATCTTGGCGTGAAAGGGTAGTTTTTGAACGTCAAGGGTTAAAGGTGTGTTGTGAAATGGGAGTTTGGAACTCAAAATTCGGAGCTTCTGTCTCTGTGTAAGTCGCCAGAGCGGGATTAGCCCCTCCAAGGCGGGGTCGTTGTGGCGGGTTGAGGTCTATCGTAGCGGGCCAGTCGTGACTTAAGTCTGGGAAAAACTCTGAAAATGTTATTTTTCTACAAAACGTCGTCTTTGAGAGCTAGGAGGCGACCTAGGGCTATTTTTTGACAGATTCCCACGACTTGTAGTGCTAAAGGTAAGGATTTTACTCTCCTAATCCATTTTTTGATCCGTAGAATTTAGATTCTTGGGTAATTATCATTGGGGGAGGGTTTTGGTCTAAAGTTAATGGTGGGAAAAAGTCCTAACTGTACATTAGGATCATGGGTTGGTCTTGAGTTATTGAGTTTGTTATAATCCGAATAAATTAGAACTTAATTATTGATCCTTGCATTAAATTAATCGTTTGTAGACCAAGAACAAGCAGAAAGAATCCGGAAAGGGAAGGCTCAAGTGTCTTAGGAGGATTCAAGCTTGGTTTCGAGGTAGGTGATGGTTTAATTTCCTGTTTGTGTGATATATGCTGGTAATTGCTTTGTTGTATGCATGCATGTATGAGAATAAGGAATGTAAACCGAATCTAATGCAATGGGTATACGTATATGATTAATTACACGTCATGAACCCATTACTTGATTGTATGACTATAAGTATTGTTCATTATGGGTGTGATTGTGATTGTGGTTGTGCTGACTAGATCGGGTGTCACGTTTCGACACATCTATTGGATCGGGTGTCACTTTTTGACACATATATTGGATCAGATATCACGTTCCGACACATATATTAGACCGGGTGTCACATTTCGACACATACTTTGGATCGGGTGTCAAGTTCTGACACACTAACAGTTTGGGTATGGGTTCCATAAGAGAACTGTTTGTGATTGTTTTGTTATGTCTACTTGTCATTGATAATAGAAGACTATATGTTGCTCTGAAATGATAACTGAGTTGTATTCTGTATATGTGTGTTTACCGTGTTGTGATTGTTCGTTGTATATTGTGCTTACGGTAGTATCCGCGTGATCCTACCAGTACACTGTGATTGTATACTGATATTGCACTTGCTCTTTCTTTATTGAGTACAGAGCATCTTCAGGCGGCTATTGACAGACCTCAGTTAGGAGATTATTGAGCGTGATCGGATTCAAGGGTGAGCCAGTTCTTTCAGGCTGCCATGGATCTTTCTTGTTAAGTCCGCTCTTTTCGGACTCAAACTATTGGTTTAGGCTGTTTTGTTTAGTTTTCGGGGTTGCGCCCCCTTTTCTTAGACTTGTTAGTTAATCAGAGTTTTGGTTCAATGACTTTCAGGTTCTAGGGGTTGAATTTACGCAATAGTTATGTTAGTTGATTTGTTAAACTTTCGGAGTTTATGGGAACTCCATATTTCAGTAGTCATTTAAACCTGCTTCCGTATCTTTAAATATTCTAATTTTCGTTAAGTTGCTTAGTTGGGTTGTATTAATGATTCTCCCACCGGAGGGTTAGTGTGGGTGTCAATCACGACGGTCTGGTCGTGACACACTGATATTAGTTCAACCAAAGTAACATTAAATTTAATTGATTACTAATTACACGACTTTATTCATATATAAACAACTTGATTTGTAATACAAATAATCAAAAATATATTTGTAACATATAGAAGTAAGAAAATATTTTAATTATGTGTGAACATAGTTGGTGCAAGCTGGAGGAACCACCCATGAAACTAGGGTTCAAATCCAAAGCCCTATTTTACTATTTTTGATAATATTTTTAATCTGGATCAACCTTTTAACATAACAACCAACCTACCATTATTCTTATTTCTTAATACAATATATGTGCAAGTCCATAAATGTTCTAACAATATATACACACACTTCGTGCTTCATAGCTCAGTTCCCACGTACAATTATACAAAGATAAATATTTCAATTACTCTTAAGGTATACACGTACAAGAACTAAACTAGATTGATCATGTCTTCACTACTTAACTATATACATACATGGATCGGACCCTAACAAGTTCAATTTAATTTGTTTCAAGTGAGAAATCATTCAAGGTAATCTCAATTTCAGATTGTTCATGACTTCCAGCATCAAAGATTTACCTAGAACTCGATTCTAGATTACCTCCATTCCTCCTACGCGAAGAATTAGGTGATGGAGGATATAATTGCCCTTGTTTTTGTTGAACTGGAGAGGAACCTCCACGCAATGGAGAGGTTGCCCTGCTACTCACTGGACTCACATTTCCCGATGGACGCCCCTTTTTTGCCCGTTGCTTCGCTGTCTGATGCCATGTCCGTATTGCGGATGCCACGTTGTCACCAAAGATAACTGGTTTCATCGTTGATCCCATCTGCAAAATTTTACAACGAATTATTTATATTCACTTTTTTTGTTGATGTAAGAAAATGTTACATTGTCAGTATGTATAACTTAAATATTCCTAATAGTATATTCATGGATCGAGGAGAGATGAAGAGAATATATACGTAAGTAACCAAGGCATAGAGGGGGGGTGTCACGTAGCTACAAAGAACTTGAATGAGAGCCCTAGTTATAACAACATCAAAATCCACCAATAAGTTAAATATGCTCTTTAATATTATGGCCACAAAAATAGAGGAAATATAGGACAAAGAGTTAATAATTTGAGTTATAAAGAAGAGGTAATGAATTTCCCCCCCACATCTTTTGGAAAGTGAAATATTACGTACTACTCCCACTATTGTTTGATTTGATACGGAGTTTAAGAAAATAAACAAACTTTTCAATTTTATGTTCCTGAATTAAAAGTCTTAAGCATGTCACGTGAAAAATTGACTGATCGTAAACTAAAGAAGCTCAATCATGAATGAAATATTTAGAGAAGAGAATGAGAAAGAAGAAGAAGAGAGGAGAAGATTTCATATATTGGCTTAAAGCAAAAATACAATGGAGAGTAGCTATTTATAGAGCTATCCTTGTAACTACTTTGAATAACAGTACATTGAGTTAGTTATAACTAACTCTTCTTGATAGACTAAATTGCCCTTTCTGTTACTAACAAACTATTAACACTAATATCACCTACTTTACATCACAACACTCCCCTTCAAGCTAGGTGGTGAAAAAATGTCTAGCACTCCTAGCTTGGATAGTAGGTGTTCATGTTGAAGTCTAGATAGTCCTTTGGTCAATACGTCTGCATGCTGATCTCTTGTAGAAAGATAATTCAGGTTAATCCTTGTTGTAGTTTCTCCCTTATAAAATGGCAATCGATTTCGATATGTTTTGTCCTTTCGTGGTATACTGGATTTGCAGCAATTTGAATCGCTGCTTTACTGTCACTGTAAACTTAGACTAGCAATTGAACTTCAGCTCCTACTTCTATCAGCAATCCAACCAACCATACTAACTTTGACACAGTGGAGGCAAGGCTCCTATATTCAGCTTCAACTGAGCTTTTCGACACTGTTGTTTGTTTCTTTTCCTTCCAAGAGACTAATGAATGACCAACTTTCACCATATACCCTGTTACAGACATCCTGGTTAACATACAAGAAGCCCAATCCGCATCACAGAAGGCAGTCACCAACTCATATGAGTTACTGGACAATAACAAACCTTGTCCAGGTTGTCTCTTTATATATCTGACCACTCTTAGTGCAGCATCAAGATGTGACTTCTTTGGTTGTTGTAGGTATTGACTAAGAGTTTGTGTACTGAATGTTATATCATGTCTTGTCATATTCAAACACAACAACTTGCCTATTAATCTTTGATACATTATTTGATCTACCAAGGGATGCTCTGTCTCTGCCTGACCCTTCTTTACATGTTTATCATATAATTTTGATGTTAGTTTAACATTGATGTCAATAGGGGTTCCTACAGGTTTGGCTGCTGATAAGTCAACCTCAGATATAAGCTCAAGAGCATACTTTCTCTGATGCATTATATGCCATCTGTTGATCTAGTGAATTCAATTCCTAGGAAATACTTTAACTCACCTAGATCCTTCATCTTGAATGCTAGTTGCAGTGCTCTCTTTGTGTCTTCTATCAGCTTTAGACTACTGCCAGTTATCAACATATCATCCACATACACAAGTACTATAATGATCCCCTCTTCTGCTTTGTTAATAAACAATGAATGATCATGTTGGCTTTGTTGAAACTTCAGTTTAAGCAGTGCTTCAGTCAGTTTATGATTCCACTGTCTAGGGGCCTGTTCGAGACCATAAAGGGATTTGGTCAACCTACATACCTTCTCCCCTTGACTGACAAAGCCCTTTGGCAACTACATATAGATCTCATCATCTAAGTCACCATGCAAGAAGGCATTAAACACATCCATTTGATGGATATGTCAATGCCTAGATGCTGCAAGGGACACAATGGTTCTGAATGTGACCATCTTAACTACTGGAGAAAAAGTTTCCTTGTAATCTATCCCTTTCTGTTGGCTATACCCCTTAGCCACCAGCCTTGCTTTAAATCTTTCAACCTCACAAGTAGACTTATACTTGACTTTGTAAATCCATCTAAAACCTATAGGTCTCTTTCCAGGTGGTAGATCAGTTATTTCCCAAGTATGATTACTTTCAAGGGCCTGAATTTCAGACTGCATAGCATCCACCCACCTTTGATCTTTCACAGCTTCAGAGTAGGTGTCGGGTTCTTTGATTATAGAGGTAGCATCAATGTAGGACTGGTAGGAAGAAGAGAGATGATCATAGCTTATATTATTGCAAATGGAGTGGGGAACAACCTTATTGAGAGGACAAAAGACAAAGTCATTCATCCAAACTGGAGGTTGTTTATGTCTAGATAATCTTCTAGACTCAGAAACCAACCTAGATCCATTAAGAATAGAATCTGATACTACTCCATCAGGAGCCACCTCAGGACTAGGTGTTGCATTACTGACAGGCAACTCAGACTCATCATGTTGAACTAGAGAAGGGCATGCAGTGGTAGGACACTGAAGGGATAACATGTAATCTAAACTAGGAGTGGTTGTAGAATCATGTGGAGAGTCTGGGAATAACTTCTCTTGAGCAGGACTAGGCACCTGAGCAAAAGGGAACTGATCCTCTCTAAAAACCACATCTCTACTTACAAAAAATGATCTTTTACCTAGATCAAGTAGAATGTATTCTTTCTGAATTTTAGAATATCCCATATGAACTGCAGACCTGACCCTTGGCATTAATTTGTCATGTTCAGTCAAATGTTTGGCAAAGCACAAGCATCCTATAGTCTTGAGGTGAGTCAATACTGGTTTCTGACCATACAGTCTCTCATAAGGTGTCTCATACTTAAGTACGCTACTAGGCAACCTGTTAATGAGATAAGTGGCAACTAACACACACTGACCCCAATATCTCAATGGTATGTTAGCCTGAAATCTGAGTGCTCTTGTAACCTCAAGTAAATGCCTATGTTTCCTTTCAGTAACACCATTTTGCTGAGGGGTATGAGGACACGATCTTTGATGCAAAATGCCCATTTCCTTGAACATACTTACACACACTGAGTTTACAAACTCAGTACCATTGTCAGACCTCAATATTTCGACTGGTTTCCCAAACTGAGTTTTAACAAACAAAAGGAATTCTTTAATAGAAACACACAGCCAACTTATGTTTGAGCAAAAATAACCATGTCATCCTAGAGAAGTCATCAACAATGGTAAGAAAATACTTGCTACCATCAACTGTAGGTGTAGCATAGGGTCCTCAAACATCAACATGTATCAAATCAAAACAAGCTGTAGTTTTTATACTACTCACATGAAAAACTAATCTGGTTTGTTTAGCATAAGGACATACAGAACAATTAGTCACTTTACAAGTTGAATGTGACAGAACAGCCTAACTCTTTTGTGAGTTGAATGATTGATAACAAATTGTACTTGAAGTCAGGAATATGCAATGCATTAGTGACCAAACTTCTGGCTAATAAAGCACATTAACCAACATGAGATACTTATATAGTAGCACCATTTGGTAGATACACAAGTTTAACTTCTGCAAGCTTTGACACTGAATCTTTCACCATCATGTCCAAGCTAGAGACCATATGATTTGTTGCACCTATATCAATAATCCATACTTGACTATGATCAATAACAGAAGAAGTTTTACCTGAAGTACTAGCAGTGTTGCAAGCAGAAACAATAGAGAGATCTGATTTCTGTTGAACCATCTTCAAAATATGATCATATTGGTCTTTTGTAAATGTGCAGCCATGTAGCATCTATTGAACCTCTCTCTCAGCTTGACTTATTCTGTTTGGAGTAACAGTAGATGACACTTCAGGAGAAAGACCATGCATAAAGTGTTGTTGGTTAAGTGAGTTTACCCAGCCAGGTGGAGGAATATTTGTATTGAGACCATATGTAAAGTTGGCATGGGCTGATGGATAATGACTGGAAGGACTGCTGGCCTGTGGACTAGACCCCCCCCCCCCGTACCTTCCTTTTGGATTTAAAATCAGTAGGATAACCCACTATTTTATAGCAAACCTCTTTGCTATGGCCTTTACACTTGCAAAAATCACATATTAGTAGGGAATTCTTTTTGAACTTCTGATTCACACCAGAGCTACTATCAACACCTGAACTACTACTAGCTTTTGAGTACATAGCAACAGAGGAATCCAAACTAATAAATGTCATTCCCAAACTAGTAGTACAGGTTACCACAACCTTTTGACATTCATCTCCAACTATCATAGAATACACATGATTAATTGTTGGTAATGGATCTAGCATAATAATTTGACTCCTGGCTTGTTGATAGGATTCATTCAACCCCATTAAAAATTGATATACTTTCTGTCTGTTCATGTGAGTCACAAATCCTTTTGAAATCTCACAATTGCAACAAGGAGCTGGCACTAATATCTCAAACTCATCCCACAGAGTTTTAAGCCTTGTGTAATATTCAGAAATAGATGCAGTACCCTGCTGTGTAGAAGATATTTCTTTGTGCAAACTATAGGTTCTAGAACCATCTACTCGATCAAGCCTTTCTCTTAGATCAGTCCAAACATCAAACGCACTAGAGGCAAATGCAAGACCACTCAACAGACCTTTGGACACAGAGTTCAACAACCAGGACAACACAATTGCGTTCACCCTTTCCCAATGTCCCCACAATTCTACACCATACATTTCCTTTCTAACAGTTCCATCAATTAACCCAAGCTTATTTCTTCCTAACAATGCTAAACGAATAGATATACTCCATAGCATATAATTTTCAATACCAAGCAATTGAAACGAAATCAAGCTAATACCACTAACATTAGTAGGATTAAGAAACAGAGGATGATTATAATCAATACCTTGTCCTTGCACTGAACTGCTAGTTTGAGAAACAAAAGTTGCAGATCCATTTTGAGGTAGATCAGTCGAATTGCTTTCAGGTGCCATTTATGACCAAATTGAGCTTCAAATCGCGGAAACAAATAGCTAACAATATAGCTAACAATTCAAACACAAACAATACAGATTCCAGCCTTATCTCAAGCTACGATCTGTAACCACCTTTAACACACTTCCATGAATCGATGAATCAAGTAATTGATTCTTTGATCCTTTGAACAATACCGACTTCAGTTCCTAATCAGACTGAAGTACAGGCTCTGATACCATGATCGTAAACTAAAGAAGCTCAATCATGAATGAAAGATTTAGAGAAGAGAATGAGAAAGAAGAAGAAGAGAGAAGAAGATTTCATATATCAGCTTAAAGCAAAAATACAATGGAGAGTAGCTATTTATAGAGCTATCCTTGTAACTACTTTGAATAACAGTACATTAAGTTAGTTATAACTAACTCTTCTTAATAGACTAAATTGTCCTTTCTGTTACTAACAAATTATTAACACTAATATCACCTACTTTACATCACAACATTGACATTAAAATATTACTAAAAAAAATGGATCATTCTTTTTCAAACAGACTAAAAAGAAAAATAGATCAACTCTTTTAAACAGAGGGAGTACTAGTAGTAGTAAAAATGCTCACCCCATGGAAAGTGTTATGGCTATGTCTGTTGCATTCTTGTGGAAGCAAGATGGTAAATTAAATTTCCACTGCATAAAAAAGAAGTTGATGATGATACATATATAATGAATATGTGCATTTTAGTACTAGTTAAAATCCAATAGTTAACTACATACCCAGCTCCAAGCAAAGAAAGCAAGTTCATATGCATTCTGGAAAACCAAACAAAGTAAGTAGTAATTATTAGACAAACATATTTTCATCAAATTCTCAATACTGAATGAAGAATTCGGTATTTGAAGTTGAAATTTGTACAAATCGATTTTATAAACACGCGTTGATTTCAAATCAAAAACTTTAAATTGGGGTCCATTTATTAGTAAGTATAATTAATTATTACCTGAAAGAGAACAAAGTGAATGAAGAAGAGCAAAAGAACAGGGCGATTAAACCAGAAAAGATCATCTCCTGGTTCAACTAATGGTGTCCCTTTAACAATCTCTCCTCTTTCTTGAATCCTTAATCCCATTTTTGTTATAATCACTTGTAATTTTGTGCCCACCAGTAATATAATCTGCAAAATTTACTTTAATTAGATAATGAAACACATCAATTGTAGAATTAGAAAATTAAAATATAAGAATAGAAAATATATAAATGTGGTACTCTGAGTTGACTTACAATTAAAGGAATGAATGGCCGCCAATAGTATGAATACCAACCTGAAGCACAAATCTATTTAGTAACAATTGAAATGTATGATCCAATTTTGTGTGGTTAAGTTATGCACATATTAAATCGTGCCTAATTAATAATAGCATATTTGATAGTTGGTTAAAAAGTAATGTGTAAAATTAATACGGTGTTTGGTTTGCAATTTAGTAACTTTTATAGCTAATACGTACATATATAAGTTATGAGAGAATCTATATATTATTTTAAGCATGATAAAAGGTGAAATAACTAAACCCTACATTACTAGCTAATACATACATGACTTTAACCAGCTACCAAACGATGTGAATGAGTCAAAATCGATCATTTTTGTTCCACTCATTTGATTAATTAAGTTCATCCAAACAACTATGTTAATGTAGCTTACCATTGGTAGTTGTGAGAAAGTAGAGCACTGCAAACATCCATAACACTGGACTGCCACATACAAGAGGGTGAAATTCTCATTAATAATATATACCTTCTTCTTTTTTTTACTATTTGAAGAGAAAAGGGATAATTAATAAGATTGCACTTCCGTCCCAATTTATATGATATCGTTTGGATTCGGAAGTTAAATTCTCTATCTTGATCATAAAATTTGATATATAATTTATAAACTTTTAAAAAATAATTTACATATTTAGAAACTACATAAGTCATAAAGAGTATTATAAGTTATAAGAATTAAATTTTTTAAAAAGCATACAAATATATCGCAAATTTTTTTGTTTAATTTTTGAAATCTGAACTATATCATATAAATTGAACGAAGGGAGGGAGTAGTAATTATGTATGAGAATAATGGTTTAACTAACCTTATTCCCACGACGTCTGTAAAATCTTCTTCAAGTGCTCTATTAATATACAACTAGAAATCGAAATTCTTTTCTTGCTGAGGTGCTAAATGTGCCTGAAATGCAAAATAGTAGTACAAGTCATCATCAATATCAAATTAATTATCATTTCCCACTAGCTAAATTTTTCCATTTTAATTTAAATAATAATAAGAATAATTTAAGTTGCACCAAAATTACCATTGCAAAGCCATGTCTAAGGGTAAGATAATCTACTTTTTCAATCGATGCATAGAACTGTCTGAAGAAACAAACCTGGAACAAATTAACCATAATCCCATTAATAAAATAATAAACTTTTTTTATAAAAAAAATAATTAAATTCTATAGCTTTTAAATTGAAGGAAATAAAAACGAAAAATAGATCATACTATCCAGAGAAGAATTGGAGAGTTGCTCGAGAAATGCAAATGTTTACGTCCAAATGATGTTCTCTTGCAAATCTAAACCTCTCCGGATCTGCAACAAAAAAAATAAAAAGAATATTATGATTTTTTTTTCTCTTTTAATTAATTTGTAGTATATGTTATGAACTTACCTATAAAAAAATGAAGTGAAAAAGTGAAAATAGTTTTTAAGCATATATAATGTTGGTCGTTGGAACTATAAAATAATTGAACACAAAAAAAGTTAATTAGAATAATTTGTTTGTATAAGTAATTTTAATTAATTATTAACATGAACATTGTTCTGATCCATAAAACTAACCGTTATAGAATTGGTACTCAATTGTTTTAGATTCATCCTCCCAAGCTCTCCATGTCCTCATCTGCATTTCAATGTACACAAATCATAAATTACAGTCTACCTTAGACTTCTTTTTTTAACATAATTTTAATTTCAGTTTTCCACGTGATATGTTTAAGGTCACAAAATTTAAAGACATTTTGGTACATTTGATATAACTTTAATTTAGAATCATAAAATTGAAAAGTCTTCTTTATTTTCTTAAATTTCGTGTCAAGTCAAACTAGATCTTTTTTTTAAAAAAAAGAGAGGGAGTACTTGGGATAATTATTATATAAAAGAAATATTAAATACTTCTATCTTAAGAAGTTACCCTTAGTTTGCCAATTCCCAAAGTTGTAATACAATACAACACATGTGCAACTGCTAACACAAAGATAAAAATGTGGAGTTGGTGAATTGCGTATTTTGAAGCAAATTGAAGTTTCCCCTGCATTTCAATCACGATAAAACCCAAGTTAGCAATATATTTACCCTATGGTCATATCAGATCAGTCACAACTATAGTCATTCAGCTTTAATAAAACAAGGAATCATTATCTCTCGTATGACATTCACTAATTTGGAATCTGATTAATTTAAATTTACGTTAGTAGATATCAGATGTCTTAGAACTTGAGTCATTATTCCTCTATTGAAAGGGAAAATACACTATATCTTGATGTTCAAAGTAGAAAAAAAGTTTTTATCAATATACTTAAGACATTTCTCATGGTTAATTTTACTCATAAACATTTGATCTTTACCCATAATAGAAGTAAAATTATAAATTATTTTACTTGTTAAGATAACTATATATACTTTGTCCATTACAATAGTAAGTAAAAAAATACAGTGTCAATTTTTGTTATAGTAAAGTAATTGAACTTTATCCATTATAAAAGCGTGAAATCATAAAACTTCACCAATTATAACGATAAAGTCATCTTAATGGTAAGTTTTGTCATTATTATATAATAACATAAAGTTTAGTAATTTATTTTATTATTATAGAGACTTTATTATGACAATTAGGGCTGTTCATGGTTATGTTAAACAACCAAATCGAACCGCAATCCGAATCAAACCGATATTTGGTTGGATTTGGTTAGGTTTGGTTTTTGAATTTTGAAAATCGATACTATTTGGTTTGGTTTTGGTTTTACAAAAAAATATCCGTAAAAATAACCAAACCGATCCATTAAATTATATATATAAATTTTATAATTATTTATATATTATGCATAAATAAAATATAAATATTTTATTAAATTTTAATTAACTTAAGTCTTTAACTTTATTATTTCCTTAAGCCCAACACTTAAATTTCAGCCCAAGTATTAAAATCCTAATTCTAACTCAACCAAAAATTTATTATTTAAGTGATTTTTACATTTGGAGCACTGATTTTTTTTTTTTGGTTTATTACGAAAAATTCTCAGTTGTCACAACATGCAAGATTCAATATGTTACTCCCTCTATCCCAGTTTATGTGGCATACTTTCATTTTTAGTCAGTCCCAAAAAAAATGACACATTTCTATATTAAGTAACAATTTGACTGTAAAATGTCTATTTTACCCTTAATGAAATGATTTACAGTCACACAAATTTC
>JAJOOS010010865.1:0-39843 GCA_029582725.1 Solanum chiquidenum | reverse complement strand
AAAGTATCTTCGTGTGTGAAGAAAGTTTTAATTCCTTATGGTTTTGGTGTCTATGCGATGAATGAATGCTAAGAGGCTTGTATTAGACCTCTTTGAGGTCGAGTACGCCGGTTACGACTAGGGGGTGCTCCCGGGTCGTGACACATAACCTAGAAGATGGACCGCTAGCTGATAAAGGTGCTGGAGCTGAAGATTCTTTCTGAAACTACAAGCGATTTCCACCACCTGATTTCTATTGAGAATACTCATAATTACTTGTCCTAGCCTTTTTGTTCTCCTTAATCTGTTCCCTAAGTTTATTCCCTTAATGTGCTGAGCATGAGTCATGAGCCTAGAGATGTTCATATCTTCCAACGACATAGCATTTCTACACTTTATCCTGACCAAATCAAATACCCCAAATAAAAATTACTCATCTGAGCCGTAGAATTGTCAACCATGTAAGGAGCATATTCGGAGAGCTAGGTGAACTTAAGTTTGTACTCTTGGACTAACATGGAACCTAGCCTCAAATTCATGAACTCCTGAGCTTTTGTCTCTCTCAACTCTCTCGGAAACAACATGTACATAAAAGCTCCGAAAAAACACTCCCAAGTCACAGGAACGGCATTTGTACCCCTGTTTTCCTTTCATTGAGTAAACCAGATGTGAGCTACATCCTTGAGATGGTAGAACGCCAACTCTACTCTATCATTTCCAGTTACTTGCATCACTCCAAAGATCTTCTTGACCTCATCTATGAAGTTTTGGGGATCCTCACCAACTTGCGACCCTAAAAACTCAGGTGGATTCATCCTAACAAAATCACAAACTCTGACTGCCACTGATCCACCACTAGCATTTGCAAAAAATGGAACCTACTGGTTGTTATGGTTGTCTACACTCTGAGCCAAAAGCTGGATGGCATTTCGAAACTCTGCATTCGTAACCTCATGAACTGGGGCTGGAAGTGTTGCGTTCACATTGTGTGCGTAAACATTTCTAGGGTAAGCTCTATGAGGAGGCATGATCTGAAATGCATAACGTCAAGTTAGAAACAAGAAGTTAGATCATACCTTACTCACGATACGAGTAACAAAGAGAGTGAAGTTTTCCTGAAACACTTCGCAGCCTCCCTCTCATTAGATGTGGTGGACTTCACACCCATGAAAAGGACTCTACTTAGTGTGACTTTTCAGACATCCTAGGACTCTTAAACCTAGTGCTTTGATACCAACTTTGTCACACCTCAAAGCTACCCCAAGGCATAAACACATGGCCTAGGATCACGAGTGACCCTAACCTAACCCTGCTAGCATACTTAAAGATTTTCTAAAAAAGAAATAATGTCCAAAAGCTTGAAACATGATGTAAACTGAAATGATGGTAAACACCCAACACCGTCTGAATATATAAAAACTGAGAGTTAAACAATATTTGAAAGGTCAAATTCAAACTAAAATTGAATATAACTATTTCTGAAATAAAGCCTCTAACTGACTAGAGATGCTGGGACATGCCCCAGCTAAATGTAGCAAAACTGAAATAAGAGAATGAAAGTAGAAAGATAATCATGTTAATCGTCTTTGAAGAATGAGGACTCACCACTGATGCTGTTGAACTGGAGATCGGGAACGGATTTATGCGTGATCTGAATGCTGAGGACCTGAACCTATATCACGAGAAGATATAGCGCAGAGTATGCATCAGTAATTGTAAGGTACTGAGCATGAATGATATAATAAACCTGAACAATGTACATAACTGAACAAAGCATACCGAACAATGATATAAGATGATCATGATACTATACTGAAAAATACTGAATATGAACTAAACTATATCTAATGACCAAGTTTATAACATGCTGAATTTGAATACTGAACTGTAATTGATAACCTGGTCAATGCACTAAAATTTGACTGTGGGAGCTACTAATAACCGACATAAAACCACGTGAGCTAAATGCGGAGTCCAATGTATATGCCCCCATAGAGAGGACCCAATATACCCTGCCAGAGGTATAGCGGTATGGCTGGCGTGATCACTAAACTGATGCCCACATAGGGGACTTATAACCTATAGGGGCACGTAGTTTTGGGACTATAAGGGTGACTGACCCTACTCCAACTCGGTATAAAGTCTACTCCCAACTGAATATGTGTAAATTATAACATAACTGAAGTAAACTGGATAGCTCAATAATCTGACATGCAAATCTGAAAATGCAACATTTATTTATGATAATGAAGCATTCGAAAACTAAGGCATGTATATTTTTTTATCTATCCTAGCTAATGTAATTCATGAACTAAAAGAACTACATAACTAGTGTTCTGAGTTTATGCAAGAATCTATGCAAAAATATTACCAAGACATGACAATTTGATTAACAACGTTACAATAACTAAATCATAGTAATTAGCTAAAATTCTAGAAACCTAGGTCTAGATAGTATGGAGGGAATAAAAAATCTGACTAAATTCTAAGGACTTAATGGGTGAAAGGAACCCACTAGTGAAATTCCACATAACTTGTGATGAAATTCACGAAAAAATCTTTTGATTTCGAGGTTGGAACTTAAGAAAACCTTGCTGCGGTTTCTTGAGGGACAACTCAACTTTTCTCTCCGTTTTTCTCTAAGATTCGTCTGATTTTTGGTGAATGATTGATTAGGGTAAGTTCTAATTAAGTCACTAGGCTAAAATTGGCCAAAACTACATAGTGTAGGGCTTAAACGATGTAGTTTAGGGTTACAATGCATAGGGAAAAGACCAAATGACCCCTGACTTAAAAGTCTGACTCAGCTGACCACGGCCCCTCTGACGGTCCGTCAAAGGGACCACAGACCGTCAAACTGGTTGTGGTCCTTGGTCCAGTTGTTGCTGGTTTCTGGGACGAGCATCCACGGGCACCACCACGGTCCATCGTTAGGACCACGACCCGTGAAGGGTTTCGTGGTCTGACGTCTGGGCCTGGTGGACTCTACGGGGCTCCCATTAGCGTCAGTACGGCATGTGAGCTGATCCACAACCCGTGAAGGGCTCTGTAGTCCACCTCTGCTGGAAGGGTGCTGAGTTCACGGGCAGGTCAATGGATTGTGGTCCCTCTCATGGTCCGTGAACCCTACCGTGGTTCACTGGTTATGGTGTTTTTATGTTGCATTTTCTAAGTCTGGTTTTCGAGGTGTTACAACTTCAACTGGTAGACTTGAAGGATTTGAAGACTTTAACTTATGTACCCTAAGGATTCGAGGACTTCAACTTGCGTAGTTGAAGGATTTGAAGACTTCAACTTGTAGACTTGAAGGATTTGAAGATTTCAACTTGCGTATTTGAAGAATTTAAAGACTTGAAGTAAATTGTTAAAGAATCTCATATTTTATAAGGGTTTGCCCTTGAACTGTTGAAATTTTGGAGGTGTATAAACGACTAACATTTTGAAGTTATCAATTCTTACAATGTATGGCTTGGCATACATTTGAGAAGACTTGGTGGAAACTTCATACTATTCTTTGATTTTCTCTTTGATGAACTTTTTCAAGAAATCGAGTGGGATAATTTCTTTAAAAGAAACTAACCTCTCCTTGACAAGCGACTTTCTTTTGCAGGATTTTTGATCTGTTGAACTTCAACACCCTTTCCAGGTGCACGACTAACTGCTCGATCTAAAATTCCTTCCATCCTATCTATCAACTTATTAATTCAAGACTCTTAGTACTATACATGCTTTGTTAATCCTTCACCCGACTTTGTGAGATTATCAAGTTGTTCATTAGTGGAAGAAGCATCAGTTACCATACCTTACATGATCAGTGGGGATAGAGAAGAGTAGCATGGATTGTCGTTCAAGTTGATCTTTAATGGACTTACATTATGTAATGCATGTGGAGAAGATTCATTGGTTGAATCATAGTTCCCATTTGTGGTAGAGTTCTTGGAACCATATTGCTCAAGTAGAGCTAAGGTCTTATTGATCTTTTCAGCAGCGCTGCTTCCTGCTTCTAGTGTATTTGTGGAGGATCTTGATCCTTTTGGAGTTGAAGACCTAAAAACAAGAGTTGATGTGGACGACACTTAAAGTGTTTATTGTCCCACAATAGTTGTTTTGCTCCTCGCGACATCTCTGAAGCTTCTGCCGGTAACACCAAAGATTCTTTCAACTTCAACTAAGAATTTGAAGTTAGTGGCCTTAGAGGCAATTGATTGAGAGTTGATCTTCTTGGAAGTAATCTCGATATTCTTTGATTCTTGAAAAGTTAAGATGAGAGGTAAATATTGTCCCACTGGGCATGCTAGAATTTATGGACAATAAAATTTGCACTGAAAAAATAATAATTAAGAACATAGAAGTATCGCAACAATCTTATTTATTGATTTTAAGAATAAGTGTTACAATCTCTATGATTACTCTAGTTCGTCTATTCATAAATAAATTCAAGAGCTCTTGAGCTTGATCTTGAATCTTTAATTTGTTCTTGAACTTGATCTTGGATTCAATTATTTTGGAGTTGTTCTTAAATGTTTGATGAACTTGAATTTTATCTTGATCTTGACTTTTACTTGAATTCAAGGGATTCAATCTTGTTCTTGAATCTGATGGTCTTAATCTTGATTGTTCTTGAACTTAAATGCTTGATTTCTTGAACTTGTAGAGAAATCTTGTGGCTTCATATCCATGACATTTCTATGGCTTCTTCTTAGAATTCTGGTCCTTTTTTTTTTAATTATGAGGACCCTTATTTTCAGTTTATGATAGAGGAGTTGTGATAGGAACATGTTTTCCTTCGGCCAAATAAATTTAAGTAACCTGGCGTATGAGCTTTACGAAGTCGGTTGTCCTTTTGACACATGAAATCATCATATTAGCTTCTTTTCTTGGCTTGGCATGCCACATCATTTGACATGTGGCCCTAAACTAGGCCTCTAGGATGAAATGGCATTGGGCTTCGCAAATTGAGCTTATCTATCGTATCCCAAATCAATTAGTTTGGACTATTTAAATCCATATTTATTGGACTTAAATAATTAACCCAATTATATTATTTCATAATATTTATTTGGACTAATATAATCATGAATCTAATGTAATCCAAATTATTTTATAAAATTTATATTCAATAATGTTTAAATTATTACACACAATCTAAGGTTTATTATAAATAATTAAATCTCCATTTTCATATGAACCACCCATAATATAATTCCAGCAATCCTTTTCTTTTCGTGATCAAATCTCCATTTTCATATGACAATTGTTTCTATTGAGATAGGTCAGTGAACTAAAAATTAAAAGGTGACTCACTGAATGAGAAAGGTGACCTTGCTAATCATCGCCGAAATCGACAATGCAAGGAGAAAAATTGAAGGCTACAAAGGCGAACCGAGGTGGTATCGGTGATTCGCCAAACATGAAAGCCAGACTCAAATGAGCTCAATGATGAGGTTCAAACACCTGATGCCTAGAGCAAGAAAAGGTGAGCTGAAGCTCGATTGGTGATTCACCGAAAGAGGTTGGTGAGCCCGACTAATGTCGTCGAGTGAGATGCACACTGAGTTTTTGGACCAAATTTTGAGAAAATATAAATAGCCCAAAGAAGGGAAAAAGAAGAGTTCAGAAAAACTGAGAAAAGGATTCCTCCTTTGAGAGCTTTTTGAGGAACATTTTTACCTTGTGAAGAACACTTTTTAGCTTTTGTGGGTTTTCAACTTTGTTCTTGAATTTGACAAATTGAAGTTGAATCAAAAGTGGATTTGCTTGTAATTGCTTAATCTCATGTTACCCATGGACGCTTTCGTGGAAGATATAATTTCTCTACTTTTTGTGATGGGTGGCTAAAACCTCAAGATCTAGGGGTCCAACTATGGGGTTGGGTGTTGAGTTAATGTAGTCGATATTATGTTATGCTATGTTTTTCTACTATTCATACAAGAATTTGGGCTAACTAGCATGGGGTTAATTTATTGTTAAGGTTTCAAACTTAATTCTTACTTCCGATCTCTGATTGATGCTTAAAAGAGATTGATTCAAGTGGGTAGTTAGTCCAACACTAGCAATGTAGGTTTGATGTCGGTAAGTTCCTTGAAAATAGAGGCTATGGGTCAGATCTATTTGTCGTATTTTTGCATCGAAGGAGAGAATATAGTAAGTTATTGGGTTGTTTATATTGCATATAGATGAGACCAAAAAGATATTCTATGCAAGGATTCTATGAGATCCAAAGAAGATTAGTGTCATTGAAGATGACTTATCCTATTCATGAATGTTCATCACTATAGAGCAACACAATTACTCCTCTTTAACATTAATTTCCAATCCCGCACCCCTAGATTGCTTGTTAATTCTTGATATTTCTGTATTTTAAGTTTAATTGTGACAATTTATAAACAAAGCTTTTTATTAAATTGGTGGAATTATCCACCCACTTGTTTTTACAATTACAAATGAATGATTTTACAATTCAAATTTCTTAATAAGAATTCTGAATGATATACCATTACCTGTGAGACTCGACCCGACTCTTCGTTGATTTTTTTTAAAATTGGTTTAAAGAGGATATTTGAGCGTTATAAAAAATGGTTGTTGCCGATGGTGGTTGAGAATTCTATTTGAGAAATTAGTTTGTAATGTTATTTAGTTGTAGTAGATTATTGTTTCATGTTGTTGTTGGATAGATCTTACACAATGAGTGACCACGGTAGTTACAATGATAGTTACCATGGTCAAAACAACAACATAGGTGATTTGAATGATATGCACTTGAATATTGTTCAAACCACAAGAGCCATCTAGATACCTCTCACAGACGGAGAGTTGTGTTTCACATAACCAGAATAATGCTACAATTGCTCCAACTAAGAGGAATCTTTGGGGGTTTAGCTCATGAAGATCCCCATGACCATATTAGGAATTTTGTAGTGGTGTGTGAACTGTTTGTCTTCCAGAACATCTCCCAAGAGTCCGTGAGGTTGAGGTTATTCTCATTCTCTTTGATGGATGAAGCTTCGAGATGATTGGCAGAATCTCCAAACAACTCTATCACTTCTTGGGAAGAGTTAAGTGATACATTCTTGGAGAGATTCTTTACCCCTCCAATGATGATGAAACTTAGAACCCAAATCCAAAATTTCAAGCGCATTAGATGTGAACCTCTATATGAAACTTGGTTGTGGTTCAAGAAACTACTGTTGCAATATCCAATACCGGATGATTTGCTGCTGCAAAACTTTTATTACAGCCTTGATTCAGTTAATAAAAGTATGGTAGATTAGTTAGTTCAAGGAGAATTAATGAGGCAATCGTATGATGTGGCTACTTTATTGCTAGATGACATAACCAAATCAACTTAAGCATGTCATACTAGAGATAATCATGTGCCTACTCTACAATTGGGCATGAGCAAAGAAAATATTGAGAGGCCCATAAAAGAGAAGAAAACCTTTTTGGTGAACCCAACTCATTTTTTTTGTCTAAATATGTCATGGCAGGTGGACTTAAGTCGACAAAAGCGATTGGAACCAACAGTCGGCAGTGCATGGATGATTCCAATTTTGAGACATTATACAATGAAGAATTTCAATATTTGGGAAACTAAATGGATATTTTTCACACCAATTATCAACGACAAGGTGAGAAGCAAGGATGGAACAAGGATAGAGATAATTGTTAGAAAGATTGGCGAGGTAAAAATTTGAGAGATAGAGAGGCTAACAAAAATAAATATGTTCCTTCCCATGATTGCCAATGACCAGAAGACCCAAATGGGAAAGAAGGAAGTCGAACCAAGGAAATTCTCACAAAGATGTTCAATAAGGTTGAAGGATCCGATAAAGTGTTGAAGGACTTGAAAAATGACTTCTCTACTTTATCTCTAACTGTGACCTATTATTGGGTATCTATCAACCAGCTGGAAACCCAATTGTGCAAGATCTCCACTCATCTCAATCCAAGGCAAAAGGGAACGTTGCCTAGTGACACTGTTCTAAATCCCAAAAATAAATGTTGAGAAATTGAGAACTTTGTTGTGCCATGACGTTAAATAAGGCGCTTCTTGGGAGGAAACCCAAGGCTTTACTTTTGCATTTATTGCATTCAATAACGTTTGTTGTGTGTAGGTTAAGAAGAAGTTGAAAGGTTGATAAAGGAAGCATTAGGCGATGCCTAAACCCAAAATTATGATCTGTTGAAGGTGTTGTGCATACTCATTCTTGTATGCCCCTCTGAGATTGAACGTGTGGAAAAGTGTACTATCCATTTAGACGGCCTGAGCTCCAAATGGCAATCCACTGAAGTACACTATGTGGACTCCATCATGTCCGACAGATAAGCGTTTAGGTTTTGTGTTGTTCAGGCATGTTTGGCGAGCTTGAGCTCCAATTGGTGATTCTCCAAACATGTTTGGTGACGTTAGTTGTTACCTCCGAATGGGCCTAATATAAAAAGGCCAAGGGTATTTTCAAATCAAAATGAAAATACTTTGAAATCGTTAAGCCTTTTCCTCTTCCTTCTCTTACATTGCCTTATTTTTGAGTGATTGTGAGTCTTTCGTGCATGATTTCTAAGTTTGAGGAGTGCTTTTTCTTGGTATAGCTATCGACCCAATCCCTTTTTCCTATTAGTCTCACGGTTTGCTTCATACTTAGGTTGGTTTTCGATTTTGTTGATAATTTTGAGCTTTAAATTGCATTATGTGTATGGGCTTGAAGCCATTTGATGATTATGATTGTTGGATTTCATTGGGTAGCCCTATAAACTAAATGTCTGTGTACTACCTATAAATTGCGAATATTAAATGTGTTGGTTAAAATGTGAAATTAAACTGATGAATTTGATGGGTCCTGAATTAATTTGATGTGGGTGAAGTCTAAGTACCCAATATTGACCTGATTGCAATATTTTTTCCAATGATAGATAGAGGTGACGACTTTTCTTAAGGGTAAATCGTCAATTTGAGCAATACTTTAAAAAATATATGAAAATCGGAGTACCCATGAGTAAATATGCATATAGGTGGGTTGTAATTATCACACCCCTATTTTTTCAAATGAAATTTTTGAAAAAAAGAATGTTTCCAATTAAAGTGACATTTTGAAAAGGGATTATTTATTTTACAGAGTCGCCACAAGAAATTGAGTTTTGATGTTCCAAGTCACCTTATTTAGATCCCTAATCAAAAGAAAACTGACACTTCATTTTATTGGTCTGCGAATTAGAAATCCAGGTAACAAATTTTTTTAACCTAAGGGAAGGTATCAAGCATCCCTTGAGTCCTATAGTTCTAGCACAATCATTTTATTGACTTGTATTTGCCTTGGATTAAATTTTGGATACATAATGTTTATTACCTTTAAAAAATACTTATTATCCTCCTTCTTTGATTTATTTTAAACTGTCTAATAACTGTCTTATTTTATTAGTGTGGAGTGTAATGGTAGCAGTGCTTTCCAACCTTGCTACAATTATTTATTTCTTTATTTATTTATTTAGATATTTATTTATATTTCGTTTGTAAAATTTGGATAAAATTATTTAGATCCTAATGTTTGCCCCTTATTATTATAGGCTTAATCATTCTCCTAACGGTTAATTTAAACAAATGTAATATAAAAATCATGAAATAGACCATTAAGAAATGAACGAAATGAAATCACCTTTTTTTTTAAAAAAATAATTAATTTTTTTTGGTTATATTAATGGAACAATATAAAGATGATATATGTGGCAAAGTGCACTAGAAACTAAGGTAATATAAATACCTCTTATTACCAATAATATAACAATGATTTACCCATTAAAACTTAGGAAGTGTTTTACTTCACTATATATTGAAAACTAGACTTAATAATGAACAAGTATGTCTTCAAAAGTTATTATTAAAACATGAAAGATTAATTTCAATAAAATATATACTTACTATTATTGTTGCATCAAGAAAATTAATAAACTAACAAAAAAATTGAACTAAAATCATACATTATAAAAAGTAAAGAATTTATAAATTCGCTATACTAACAAACATGGAATAAGTTAAATGAACGTTAAAAAATGGACCTTTAATATGAAGCCAAAGCCTTCTCCAATATATTGAAATAGAAGATAAAAAAGTAGATCACAATAAGTTCCAATTTGTTTGCAAATTCATGAAAGGAACAAAGAACCAAATATTGATTGAAGCTACAACCGAACCTCAAATAGAAATCTCTCACTTTTTTTCTTAGTCCGTATGTATATGGTGTATATATGTGGGGTTTTTTCTTTTTTCTTTTCTTTTTCTACTGTTATGCGTGTGAGTTTGTAGGATAGAGTTATTTTCCTTCTTTTTTTTTGTTCTGCGTGTGTGTCTCTGTGTTTTTTTTTTGGTATTTTTTATTGTACTTTTTTATGTTGTGTTGCTGATCGATCCCTTTTTTTTTTCTTTTTCCGTGTGTGTTTTGGTATTCTGTGGAGCTTTTTTTTGGTATTGCTGTGTATTTTGTTATGTCCTCCTAAGTGGGCAGATTCATTGTAGCATATATAGGTGTAGTAAGTAGTAAGTGGGGAGTGAAATTTAGAGTAGAAAGGTGGTGAGATTGAGGGTAAAAGTTGAGTGAGATAATGGGTAATGGGCGAAGAGTTATGGTTTAATGTAGGTGATTTTTTTTTTTTAATTTGACTTATAGTTTCTTCTTTCCTTTTAAAAGATTAAAATATAACTATAATGGTAAAAGTATTAGCAAACTATTTCGAACTAATAAAAGCATACTAAAATTTAAATAGCTAATATAGAAATATAATTAAGAAACGCTAGCTTATTTATTAAACATAAATTTAAAGAAACATATATTTTTGTAAGTTTTCATTTCTTTCTAAAACAATTGAAATTTTTTTTTACCTTAAAATGTGATTCAATTTTTGCGGTTTTCAAATCATATAAAATAAATTTAATAAAATAAGATAAAAACCAAAATATTTAAATTTTAGATTCTTTTAAAAAATTAAGCACTAAAAATAGTGTAAAATCTTAAGTTTGATAAAAAAATATGTGTCTATAGTTTGCCCCTCTTTGACCGGAAACACGAAGAGTTTGTAGACAAAGAAGTATACAATGCGACAAGTTTTAACCGGAATCTTATTTGAAAGAAAATATATGGGACCGAGTCTTGGTTTCATTTCCTCTGCATTGACACGATCAATACTACTATCGGAGTGAAACAAGGGGACATCCTACATATCCCGGGATATAAGGGAAGCAGGTCACATGTCGTTCAAGGAGATGGAGTGATAAGTTAAAGTCAAGTGAGGTCCCTTCGAGGCTCAAGTTCACGGCTCCTATTTTTACATGAAATGAAAGAAAGAAAAACAATTAAAACAAAATACAAGTACAAGATCCTATCTATGTAGTTTTCTTGAATCTTGACTTGGGTCTTCATGCTTCCCAGGTTGTGAGATATTGATTTTCATCTCGAGTGATATGGAAGGTTAACTTGTTCTCTAGGTAGGCTTTTACTACTTACGAATTATAATCGAATTGGTTCTTAAGAGAGCTCCTACTATTTCAATGGAAAATGAGATTGGAAGTTGACTCCTTTCCAAATAAGATCTTGAGCTTGAAATGTGGATTCACCTTATTCTACAAGTGGATCCCTGAAATTAAAACAAACAAAAGTAATAACACAATTTTTTTTCCCCAGTTTATAGTAAAGAAACTTTTGTGAGAAATATGGTGCTAAACTTTGAATCGAGACTCTGAATGACTTTAGCTTTGTTGCAATGCATTCTTCAGATGGCTTCTAATGTATAAATAAACTCCCTTTTTCATGATGTTTCAGTTAAATCAAATTCTATCATACTAAGTCCCATTGTCCCAGAGGGTCCTGCTATACTAAATCCCACTGTCTAGGAGGGTCTTGCTATACTAAGTACCATTGTCTAGGAGGGTCTTGTATACAAAGTTGTTCATTGATACCCGACCTAACATGGGGAGAGCTTCCACCTTACCATATCCTCTCGGTGATAAGCTTTAAATTCCCATAGAGTAGTTCATTCTTATTAACATTATTATACTTGAGAGGGCTACCACCATTAGGTCTACCGACCCAATTTACATCATCAACACAGGAAAGGGCCACCACCATTAGGTCTACCGATTCAAGGTACATTATTCGGATAGCTCATTGACTCCTCAAGAAAGGGCCACCACCATTAGGTCTACCGAATCAAAGTTCATCATTACATTAGTCCTTAGACTCATCATGAAAGGGCCACCACCATTAGGTATACCGGTTCAAGACATAGCCTTAGGATACTTCATTAATTATTTATGAAAGGGCTATCACCATTAGGTCTACCGATTCAAGGTTCATTATTCAATACATGAAAGGGCTACCACCATTAGGTCTACCGGTTCAATGTTCGTCAAGTAATGATACTTTAGTAACACAAGAAGAGAATGCCCTAATCCTACCAATTCAAGGTACATCAATCAAGATCACTTTCAATTACACAAGAAAAGGATTTCCTAAGCCTACCAATTTAAGATGTATTATTACATTGAAGAAACCTGTCACATCATATCATCATCTCATTCACAAGTGTATAATTGATAATAACCTTTCAATAATAACACCATTGCATTGTAGGCATGATCACATTTTTTTCATTGAAATCACAAAGCATGTACATAGCATTATGATTATACATCAATCTTCATAAATTGCCCTTCAAGGCAATGAATTATAATTCAGCAACACACCTATAATCCTAAAATTTAGGCATTAATAATGACATAAATCAAGTAACTAAACCTTTACAAGCACAATTGCATAACATTCATCTTACTACAATTTACCCACACCAGTCATAAATTATGGTTATGGGGAAATCATGGATTCATGGGGTATTTTATCTTAAAATCACCATAAAACATAAATTCAATGTCATTATATGATAATTAAACCATTTAAAACGTTTTGAGAAAGAATCCATAACCTAGAATGAAAACCCTTAGTTTTGGCGAATTTGCAACTGTGAATTTGAAGATTTGGGGACTTCATGGATGGAAAGTTAACCATGAATAAAAACTACCATACATTAATTGAAGATTCATCATGAAATTGAGTGGAAAAGTTGAGTCCTTGAGCCCTAGACCTTGACTTCTACCTCTCTAATGGAGGTTTCTAAAGAGAGAAATATTTGGAGAGAAAAGTTGGTTACTATTTGGGTTTGGGAATTATGAGGTGTAAAGGGGTGGTTAATAGTTTAAAAGGTCTTACATAAGTTAAATACAACAATATAAACCGTCCCCATTCATTAACTAATTAATTTGGAATTTCTTAAAATAACTAAGCCTTGGCCAAACCTAGGCAGCTTGTGCAGTCATCATCCACGACCCAGGACTCACGGACCGCGAGTGGGGTCACGCCCCATCCTGCAGGTCCGTGGGTGGTGGTTTGAAACTCCTAAAATGGTTTCTTTACTCATGATGCCTCCCCATGAGGCGTGGAGGGACCTAACCCCCGTAGGTCCCATCCGTAGGTCATGAAAATTTGGCAGCTTTTTGGTTCTTAGGGTAGCTTTGGGGTTAGACTTTAGGGTCCTCCTCAAGGACCCTAGGTTGGTCCTTGGAGGGTCGTACCTTGACGTTTAACCCCTCAACCTAAGTTCGGGAAATCATTTTACCACATGAAACTCAACAACTCACTCGTAAGTCTCTAGTTTTACCTACTAGTTTTCCGAGTCGTTACATTATCTCCCCCTTGGGAACATTCATCCTCGAATGACACTTTAAACACCTTAAGGACATAAAGACTCAATACTAGCAGCCTATCATGCATGAAACATCATAAAAATGCACAAAAACAAGGAGGAAACATCAACTCCATCTCAAACATACTCAATGCAACACAAGGAAGTAGGAACTACATATACAAACCCATTATGCATGAAAGCTTCAACATTTCTCATTTCATTAGAGGAATTACCTTCCCCAACTCAAAGCATGATCATCATAACATCATGAAGTAAATTATGCAATTACTCTCAAAAGCACATTTAACAACAATTCGCCTAATGAAGCATATAGGCAACTCATACTAAATGTACATCAACATGAGGAACATAAATCATAAAAACTCATTTTCTCATTAAACATGAATTCATCAGGAACATGCATAACATAAGGATACCATGGAAACACATAATCACACATGACTCCAAAACATGAAACAAGCCACAAGAAACTCTTTGTCTTAGGCTTGAATGGGAATAGAAGAAAGTGATAGAGATATCAGAATTCTCAACAACCTTGCCTTCTAAACTTACCATCTTTCCCTTGGGAGTAAACCCATACTTAGGCTAACATGAAAATAACATAGGGACCTTAATAAAAACATTTCCAACTATAAGGAACTATCAACATACCGGTGCCTTCATCCGGAAGAACTCCTTTGTCCTCTCTAGACCGGAGTGCATAGAAACTACCATACTTTGGAGCATTAGGATCCGGGCCACTAAGAGAAGCTTGTTTGGACTCCCTTTATTTGTCTATGAATGTAGGGCAATGTTTCAATTGATGGTCACTCTTTCCACAATCATAACACCCATTTGTACCGTCTAGGCACTTCCCATGATGCTTCTTTCCACAATTGGTGCAAGTAGGTTTAGGAAATGGAGGTCAACTACCTTTCTATTGGTTAACCCTAGGAGTGCTTGAAGAATCTATGTTAAAATCTCTCTTTTTGAACCTTGGTTGACCTTGCTCATCGGACCTAGCTCTCTTTATCTCCCTATTCTTTATTTTTAGTTTAGACTCCTCAATTTGTTGAGCAAACACCATAAGCCTAGAGATATTCATGTCATCATGGAGCATTGCCGTACGACATTCTTCCTCAACTAGGTTGGACACACCTGTCACAAATCTACTCATCTCATACCTCGGATTCTACACCAAAGATGGAGCATACTTAGACAATAGGGTAAATTTCAAGGAATATTCTTGCACACTCGTGCTACCTAGCCTAAGGTTGATAAATTCCTCCACCTTAGCTTCTGTCTTCTCACGGGGAAAGAATCTATCAAGGAATACTTCCTTAAACACCTCCCAATCAATAGGACCCAATCCTACCGGCCTATTACTCTTCCATTGAGTAAACCAAACTTGGTAAACATCCTTCAATTGGTAAGCGGCTAGCTCCATGTTTTCTATTGAAGTCGCCCCCGTAGTATCAACTACCTTATACACCTCATCCATAAATTCTTGGGGATCCTCTCCCGCCTTGGAACCAAGAAACACCGGAGGATTCATTCTCACAAAGTACCTCAACCTAAAATCCATAGTGCTCACATTAGGGTTCACATGAGTCTCAACACCCCTATTGGCTTGAGCCGTCATAGCTTGGGCTTAAGTAGTTACATCTTAAGCGATCATTAGAAGAGCCAGCCTAACTTCCCCATCCGTCATGGCTGGAGGATCAATCAGAGCTTGGTTGTCTTGAGGAGCTTGGTTACCTTGAGGAACTCCTTGATTCAGATTCTCCTCTTCCACCCTTCTAGTATTCGTCCTTTGTGTATTCATTTCTTGAAGACACAAGAGAAGGGTTAGGAAAGGGACTTTATAGAGCTAAACTCTATGGCACGACTTAAAGAGTAATGAAAGAAGTGTAGTTTCCTAGCATCTTATAGCCTCTCATTCATAAATGTGGCGTGCTTCACACTCATGAACAAGACTCTACTAGACTTGGCTTGTTAGACATCAATCCTAAAAACTATCACAGCATCTTGTGCTCTGATACCATGTTTGTCACGACCCGAGCCTACACCCCAGATGTAATATGGCGTACAATACACTGAAGAGCCATATACGAGCCTAATAAAATTAACAACATAAGACATAAGAAAATGGTACGGAATGCAAAATCTTTAATCCATACAATCGAAGTCTTTATTTAAAAACAGTGAAAGTCTAACTTAGTCTCACATGGCCATCTAATACAACTTTAGAATCAAAGATAAGGTCACAGCCCTTCAACATAGTCCAAAACATAAAATGACATAAAAGAAACTAGAAATTACAACTTTCCTCCTCGAACCATGAGGACTTACCAACTAGCTTTGGAGAAAATCAATCCAATCTTTGAACACTGGAAGTCACTTTAAGATCCGGAACCTACTCTTTGTAGAAAAATAAAAGAAATATGGGTTAACACACAAAAATTTACCAAGTATGTTAGCCATGCAAAAATCATGCTAAAAAGGTCATTTTGGTTGAAAACCATACTTTATGCCAATTTTGAGAAACAACATGAAATTTAGGAAAAAAGGCATAATATGCAAGTATAATCATCATGTAAGTCATTATAACGCATTAGAACTATCATCTTAAGTAACCCTAAGTTATACTTGTGCAATGCAGGAATGGCATCCCATACTACCATTCATACTAAGTACCACTTTGAGGCCACCATAGATGTACTTACCATTCTTCATTCTCATCTTTAGTCAATAATCATAGATAAGGAACATTCACATTTAATAATTCTTGACAAGGAAAGTAACTCATAACAACATTTCCAAGTTAAGCATTCATCATTACATTAAGCCTTTAAGTCAACATTCTCATTAGCATTATTATGAGCACATTCATTCATTAGACATTATGACATTAGAGAAACACACCATATTTCCTCTCAAAGCCTACTCGTGCAATGCATGAATGACATCCCATACTACCACCCACACTTCATAAAACCTCTTGAGTAACCATAGCACATAACTCACATGATGTGAATACGCATTAACCGACATAGACCATGTGAGGAAATCATGGAATTTGGTGTCTGTCCCACACCGTAAAAGGTTGGTCTACTTGACTAAGGTTGGATTGGTAATATTTTAGCTTAGGTGGATCCACTAGCTAATAACCTATGCGGGCATATAGTTATGGGATAAGAAATATGTTCATTGAAACTCGGCCTAACATGGGGGAGAGCTTCCATCTTACCATATCCACTCGGTGCTAAGCTTTAAATTCCCATAGAATAGTTCATTCTTATTAACATTATTATACTTGAGAGGGCTACCACCATTAGGTCTACCGACCCAAAGTACATAATCAACACATGAAAGGGCCACCACAATTAGGTCTACCGATTCAAGGTACATTATTAGGATAGATCATTGACTCCTCAAGAAAGGGCCACCACCATTAGGTCTACAGAATCAAGGTTCATCATTACATTAGTCCATAGACTCATCATGAAAGGGTCACCACCATTAGGTCTACTGGTTCAATAAATAGCCTTAGGATACTTCATTAGTCATTTATGAGAGGGCTACCACCATTAGGTCTACCGATTCAAGGTTCATTATTCAATGCATGAAAGGGCTACCACCATTAGGTCTACTGGTTCAATGTTCATTAAGTCAAGATAATTTAGTAACACAAGAAGAGGATGCCCAAAGCCTACCAATTCAAGGTACATCAATCAAGATCACTTTCAATTACACAAGAAAAGGATGCCCTAATCCTGTCAATTTAAAGTGTATCATTACATTGAAGAAACCTGTCACATCATATCATCATCATCATTCAAAAGTGTATAATTGAGAATAACCTTTCAATAATAACACCATTGCATTGTAGTCATCATCACATTACTTTCATTGAAATCACAAAGCATGTATATAGCATCATGATTATACACCAACCTTCATAAATTACCCTTCAAGGCCATGAATCACAATTCACCAACACACCTAGATTACTAAAATTTATGCATGAATAATGAAATAATTTAAGTAACTAAACCTTTACAAGCACAATTGCATAATATTCATCTTACTACAATTTACTCACATCAAAGTCATAAATTAGGGTTATGGGGAAATCATGGATTCATGGGGAATTTTATCTTTAAATCAAAATAAAATAGAAATTCAATCTCATTATATGATAATTAAACCATTTAAAATGTTTTGAAAAAGAATCCATGACCTAGAATGAAAACCTTTAGTTTTGGAGAATTTCCAACTTTGAATTGAAGATTTGGGGACTTCATGGATGGAAAGTTAACCATGAATCAAAACTACCATACCTTGATTGAAGATTCCTCACGAAACTGAGTGAAAAAGTTGATTCCTTGAGCCCTAGACCTTGACTTCTTCTTCTCCAATGGAGGTTTCTAGAGAGAGAATTATTTGGAGAGGAAAGTTGGTTAATATTTGGGTTAGGGAATTATGAGTTGTAAAGAGGTGGTTAATAGCTTAAAAGGTCTTAAATAAGTGAAATAAAACAATATAAACCGTCCCCATTCATTAAATAATTAATTTTAAATTTCTTAAAATAACTAAGCCTTGGCCGAACCTAGGCAGCTTGTGCAGTCATCATCCACTACCCACGACTCATGGACCGTGAGTGGGGTCACGCCCCGTCCTGCAGGTCCGTGGGTGGTGGTCTGAAACTCCTAAAATGTGCTCTTGACTCACGAAGCCTCCCCACGAGGCTTGGAGGGACCTACCTCCCGTAGGTCCCATCCATAGGTCATGGAAAATTGGCAATTTTTTTGTTCTTGGGGTTAGACTTTAGGGTCCTCCTCAAGGACCCTTGGTTGGTCCTTGGGGGATCGTACCTTGATGTTTAACCCCTAAACCCCTCAACCTAAGCTCGAGAAATCATTTTACCACATAAAACTCCACATCAAACTCAACAATTCACTCGTAAGGCTCTAGTTTCACTTACTAGTTTTCTAAGTCGTTACATTAACTTTTTATAAAAACATTTTAGAGGAAAAACTTTAAAATTTTGTTAATTTTTTTTGGGGTTAGGGTGTGGGGGGGCGGGGGGCGGTAGGGGTAGGGGTGTGGGGGGCCCTGTAGGGGGGTGCATTATTTTATTTTATTTAAATTTAATGGAGAAAAATATTTTTTTGTTAAAAATTTTTGACAAAATTCAATGGAAAAAAATTAAAATTTTGTTAATTTTTTTTTGGAATGAGTGTAGGGGTGTGTGTGGGGGGGCTGGTAGGGTAGGGGTGGTAATTTATTAAAAAATAAATTTAATGGAAGAAAATTTAAAATTTTGTTAATTTTTTTGGGGGATAGGGTGTGTAGGGGCGGGGACTGGTAGGGGGTGGGGGTCGTAGAAAAGATTTTTTAATTTTTTTTAAATAAAAAATTTAATTTATTTTACTACTTTTTTTTTTGGGGATGGGGGTAGGCGCATTGAGGTGTAGGGGGTAGGGGGAGTGAGGGGGGGTGTAGGGCGGTAGGGTGGAAAAATTATCTTTTTTATAAAGAGAATTGATTTTTATTTTTTTTGGAATAGAGTGGAGGGAGGGGCAGGGGCACTAGTAGGGGGTGGGGGACATTGGGTAATAAAAAAAAACTTTAAATATTTTTTTAAAATATTTTTTTGGGATAGGGCGTGGAGTGAGTGTTCAAAAAAACTTTAATTTTTTAAAAAGCATTTAACAAGATTTCTATTATAATATGGGTAAGTATGGATACCTATATTATCCTTTGGGTAACTTGTTTTTACCCATTTAAAATGTGAGTCGAGTCGAGTACTTTATCCATTTTTATTTAACTCATTTTTTATTGACTCATATTCGACTCGACTCGCTCGTTTGTCATTTCTACCAAAGAGTATCTTATAGTAGATTTGAACTTTCTGGTAGTGCAAGTACTTGAAAGTTCTGACGTAGTAATTGGTATCTTAAAAAATTTGAACCACCACTCCTTGTGTCAAAACCAAAAATATCACACACATAATATTATTTATAGCTTAGAAACCCAAGTATTATTTTAGCACATTTATGGTCATGTGCTCATCCTGATTTCGTGAATATTTACAAGACCAATCCTTTAGATCTTGTTTGAAGCGGTACCACTTCAATATACATATAGGTGAAATTAGCTACTATGTCCCTATTACTCTAGACATTTACTAATTTCATTAAGAATTTAATTCAACCTCCGTGTAATAGTGTGCACTACAGAGTTTGTCACTATGCCTCTGTTATTTCAAGCATTTTGCAACTCCTCAATTTCTCACATTACAGTATGCAATACACTTCAATCAAGGCTCTAAAACGAAGACTTGTGCTTTAGCAACACAAAGTAACTTGTTATTACCCGTTGAACTTGTATTGTTTAGAGTGTATATTAACTCAAAGATGGGTTCCCATCACTTGTGTTTAGTTTAAGATTTTTCATTCATATATTTACTATAATGCATCTTTTGAAACTAAATTTTACAAAACTAATATAAATCATAAAACAAACTCTTTCACATAGGCATATCAGAGATATCATCATCATCTCAATAGCTTAGAATGGTTGCATTAGTAGTGGCCCCAACATTTCAAACTCATAGTTCTCAACCATTCCATTTCTTTTCAAGCATTTATATGCTTAATATATTCTTATTCAACAAACTCTTTCACATAGGCATATCAGAGATATCATCATCATCTCAATAGCTTAGAATGGTTGCATTAGTTGTGGCCCCAACATTTCAAACTCATAGTTCTCAACCATTCCATTTCTTTTCAAGCATTTATATGCTTAATATATTCTTATTCCACCATCAAATGCAAGCCTATTTTGATGTAAAACTTATGGCACCTTCATACATGTTACAAATCCAACCTATATGAATTTTATAATTATCATTAGAAGATTCGCTACTAAAAACCAACACATCACTTCATTTGTGTATGAATGGTAATATCTATACAAAATATCTTACAATAAAAATTTTTTCATGAAAATTCACAACATTTCAAGTGACACTACTTCACAAAATTACATAATATTTTTTTTATGAAGGTTACCTAATTATCACATTAGAAGTTTAAACAACTACTCGTTGCTAAAATTTTCAAATTATAAACACAAACTACCATGTGAATTACACCAAAGATATATCTTGTGGGTGTTGAGTAATTAATTTATATCTTAAACTTCTTCGAATATTATTGACTACTAATCATAATTCAATCACCCCACACTTTAAATTTTTCAAATGCCCTTGTCATAACTTGTGTGAACATCAAATTAACATCAACAAATCATCTTATTGTCAAATTTATAGTGTCCAAATACTATAACACATGAACATTTAATAAGAAGAGAAAATCTTCAACGTTAGATGAACACAAAATGATCTAATAAAAAGTAATTGTTTCTCTTAATTTCAATTATTCTAGTAACTTTTAAGTGTAGATACTATCCATCTAAATAAGAATTTATATATATCATCTCATAACTTGAAAATAAAATTCATATGATCTTTATGCAACACAATTATGCCATAATAATTTTATTTGTCCCAAATAACAAATTTACAATAACCATATGAGATATGTTATTCCTAAACTTATTTAAAATGCATTTCACGATCATCACAACTAAATTGTTTATCCTAACATTTACGAAAAATCATTTCTCAAAAATTTCAAAGGATAGAATTTCATAAATAAATAATAAGAGAGGTTAAGAAAGTAGATCCCGATATATGTCATTTCCTTCGTGATCCATTGTTATCTCACTTTTGCCATATGAATTGCTGCCTTAGAATCATACTTTAAATCACTCAAAAAAAAATTCTTACAACCCACTTCCTCAAGAATTCAAGGATCTTGTCTCATTTATCTTCTTCAAACCAATATCTCTTTAAAATTGTTGGACAAATAATAATAGAAATGTAATTGAAGAAGAAGATGGCTTTGAGGCGTGTAATCACTTTCTTTAAAGAGATATTAGCCACATATATATTGTGGTAAATACAAACAATTTTCTTAAAGGATACAACAAAAACCTTTGTTTATACATGCACATTTTTTCTTAGGCTACTTATAGAGAGTCTTTATATTTATAGAGCATAAGAGATGACTCTTTATAAGAGTAATGTTCTTTCATGGACATATAACTTTTCGTAATGACTCTTATGAAAATGGGGCGGGGTGGGTGCGGAGTGGGGGTGGGACGAAGGTTGCTTTCTACGGGTGTAGGGCGGGGCAGAGTGGGTTTAATTATTCTTTGAGGGATTTCATGCAGGTGCGGGCGGGTGTGGGTTAGTTCTACTTTTTCATGTGAAGAACTACTTGCACGAAACGTGAACAATTTGAATATGCTAGAAAAAATTTCAACAATACCCTTTCTATGGCCTTCTTTCTTAACTCTAATCTTTTCCAAAAGAAATTCTCCAATCGTATACTCTTCACTCAATTTTATCTAAATTTATTCACTTGTAATATCCATATTTTTTTTTTTATAAATTCTCTTATAATATTCATAACTTTATTAATAATCACTGAAATGACATCACGTTTTGGTCTCCAATTAAATTGTCCCTGTTTTAAACTTTTGCAATTTTCATAAGTTGGTGATATTGTGAGGTACTGTGTATATCATATTTATTACGTTTTAATAAAATTATTGAATCATATGCTACTATGTCATAATCATTGAAAATATTTCTACAAACTAAATATTATGTGTTGGTTTTTAATTTGATGGATCTTCTTAATTGTGTCAAGCTCATTTTTTCTTAAAAATGTTATTTCGGGGAGGAACGGGGTGGGTCTATGTAGGATGGCCCGGGGCGGGCTGAAAACAGAATTTTTTGCTATGTACAACGAGGTGGAGCGGGTTGAAATCTTCGCGGGTTTATGTGTGATTGTCACGCAACCACCTGGCCCCGCTCCATTGCCATCCTTAAGAGTCATGTTCTTTCATGAACATATGACTTTTCAGGAAGGTCATGTTATTTCGTAAACAAATGAATTTGTATAATAGTCATGTTCTTTCACAAAAAAATGTGTCATTTCAATTTAAGACCTCTACGTATTACAAAATATATAACACTTTTCACTTTGTCACCCAACTTAGACTTTTTGGATTGTGTAGATAATTGATAGTGCGCTCAAGGTGGTGGGATCAAGGGATAGTGAATTTATGCACTTAAAAGGATATATGTTAAGATGTGATTATTCAAATAAAAAGGTTTCAAACTTGAAATATGAGTTCTATGGATAACATATAATTTGGTAGGCTTTAAAAGCACAATCGAATCAAAGAAAGCCTATAATCCTTTCCCAAGTAAAATGTTGCTCAAATTTTTTCCTCAACCAACATTCATGCCATGGTCTAGATCAAGAAAGTCATGCCATTGAATTTTATATCTAAAATTCACCACACAAATCAGCAACCATCTCTGGAGCATAACTAGACAGTTGAGTGAACTTGAGGCTGTACTCATGCACACTCATGGATTAATGCTTAAGAGTAAGGAATTCTCTTACCTTTGCCTCTCTCAGCTCACCGGGAAAGAAACGCCCCATGAAGGCCTCTTCGAACATAGCCCAACTCACAATTGGTTCACCCTCAACTATACTCTTCTTCCATTGATCATACCATACTTTAGCAACACCCGTCAGTTGGTCTGAAACTAGTTTCACTAACTCAACATCAGCAACATACATCACCTCAAACACTTTTTGCAACTCTTCAACAAAGTGTTTCGGATCCTCACTGACACTTGAACGGTGAAGTCTGGATGATTAATCCTTAAGGCACTCACAGATGCTGGATGTGTAAGCCACATCCTGTCGATTCCCTCTTTGTTGCCCAACTTGATTGGTTACAACTTGACTCTACATTTGGATAGCATCCCTGAACTCAACATTAGTGACCTCTCCTTGGGGTTGCACTTCTGGTGCATTGGGAACCCCTTGATCCTGGGGATCAACATTCCTTCTAGCAAGACGACCTCAGAGAGCTCTTCGTGGAGGCATTATTTGGAAGATACACGCAAGCACGAATTGGAAAGAAACTATATAAGTTAAACTCTATCGCACAAAAAGAGTATGAAAAAAGTGAGATAGTTTCTAAATGTCGTACCCTCCTAACTAGGACTCTACATACATGGCTTTATAGACACCATAGGGCTCTTGACCTTTGTGCTCTGATACCAAGTTTTTCATGCTTCAAGCCTATATCCTGGAGGTGGCCGACACTCGAGAACCATTGCTGGCCCCAAGCGAACCCTTGGCCTGGCTCAACTTCGAGTGGAAGACTTACTCAACATAAGTTGAACTCAAATGTAAATTTTAACTCAATCTCTAAAAATAATAAACTCAGAATAGTTTAAAGAAATATTCAAACTTGCCTCAAGAGAAACTCAAGTCTAGAGCATGACAACTGAAATGAACAAGACTCATGAACCACTACTGTCTATCTATCTATGAAGCCTCTAATACTATGAGGGATGTTGGGACAAGACCCCCGATCATCCTAACAATCTAAAATATATGAAGATAAATAAGGGATCCTCCGGAAGCAAGGAGGCTGACCAAACAACTCTAAAACTTGATTGGATCAACAAAGCGCTGATTGATGATCCTGGTTACCTACATGGTTTTTGAGGACTTTGAGATATTTAACTTGTCCCCATATCAGTGCACAATACCACTCCCAAAATATAACTTGGCTCATATATTTAAAAACATTTCCTTATCCTCAAATTTTAAGATTATTACTCAAAAGATTTCTCTTAAAAGAGATAGTACTCAAAACTCCTCATGAAATCCTATGGAAATCGGTGTTTCCCCCATTTAAAATTTGAAACCATTTACTCTTGGGAATACTTAGTTCCCATATATTCATTTTGAAAAATGAAACTCATATCTCCTCATCCTCTAATTCAAGTACTCAAGTCTCAAAACAAGTTTTAAAAGATTGTAAAAGACTTCTCAAATTGATTCGAAAGAACTCTCAAGACTTTACTCTTAACTCTACCTTGTATTTGAATTATGAATTTAAGGGTAATGATTCATGTTATGAATGATCTCTCGATGTTTAGAAGTTTTTTAGAGTGGTTAGAATTAGAGAGGAGTAAATGTACACCTTAAAGGAACTCAAACGGAGCAAACAACTGAAAACAGGACTGGGCAGGAGACCTTGGCGCACTAAGTTGTGCGGGGTGACAACCCTCAAATTTCAGAGCCTCTTTTATGGTGCAGTGCTGGCGCGGTGCACCAGTATCTGCCAAGAACTTTTCGACGAATTTTCTTTCTCGTTTTCTTACCATAATTTGCCTAGAATCAAATTGTTTCTTCCAAATCCTCTTACATTCGTTTACCCAACTTAACTACATGAAAAACTACTCAAAAACCCTCACTAATAATGTTCATTAACAAGATCCTCACCTCAAGAACTCAACCAAACAATCACATTTCAAGAACGAAGACAACATTTCAAGAACACTCATCAAGAATTCATCAAGAACTCAACATTCAAAATCTTATGGATGAGATTCGAATATGTTAATCTTGATTGACGTGTTGGTGAACAAACCCAACACTATGTAAACTTACATACCTCGATTTGGTGAAACAATTCCTCGATTCACAAGAAATCTTGATGCTCTTCCTTTTTCTCCTCTTTTCCTCTTCTTGAACTCCTTTCAAAACCCTAACTGTAATTTAGGATTGTAAAAATGAACCACATCAGATTTTACCCTAAAGTTTTATCAAAAACGTTTTAAGCTAATGGGGTAAGGAAAAGACCAAAGTACCCCTCATTAATTTGGGTAACTTTCTTTAACTTTACAAATTGACTTCAAATGTGCATATCTCCCTCATCCGAACTCAAACCTTAGAGAACTTGGTGGCATTGGAAAGAGGAGTCAAAGACCTTTTATTTGATATCTTATAGGCCAACTAACTCATCTTGTACTATATTTTATAGTTGTTTGAAGTTGAGCCTAAACTCACAACTTAAGCATAACTTACAAAATTTGCAATTTGGCTCTTTCCGATTTAGTTCTTTCTAAATTTAACTCTTTCTAAGGCGGGATGTTACATTACCCATTCCCATATCTATGTGCCACCATAAGTTTGTCGTAGGTAGACATCAACTAGTTGATCAACTTTAGCTCAAGTTTATGGTTCTTACCTTGGCAAGTAAGGACATCTCTTTTCGGTGTGGGATAGACCCCAAATTCCGTGTTATAGCTCACATAGTCTATTTCGATTAACGGTAAACCTCCCACAATAATGAACTAAGTTACTTCTAGAAGTATCTCAAATATATTTTTAAGATGATTAGCTGGCATTGACCATGATTTCGACGTAGGTCTTCTAACATGATATTTTATGATTTATCTTGGTCATTCCATGTCATATAAAGTCCTTTTTTGCATGATTTCATAACGTTTATCCATTGATATCATACTTATTACATTCCATGTACTAATGCATACTTGTGCCTACATTGTTTCACTAATGTAGGGTCCTGCACTTCCATTCGGCACACTAATGGCTAGATTGACCCTTAAAGCTTTCGAAGAGATTGGTGAGTCCTCAAGTTGTGAGGACCGAGACTCTTTTATTGTTTTCCTGTCTTTTCATTTTGGATTTTGTATCTGATGTATGGGCTACGTCTTAATTACTCTGTTGATGTACTAGATAACTTTGAGACTTATGTTAGACTTCTGCTCTTTGTCAAACTCTTTATGATATAAAACTTTCTTTTGAACACTTAAAGATTCTATTATCTTGTATATGCACGCTAAGTGGCTTGTATACGGTCTCTCGAGGTCCTATACACCATGTTACGACTAGGATGTACTTTGGGTTGTGACACTAAGTTTTTTTTAAGAAAGGCTATGTGTTCTTTTGTCATTGTAGCCTACCATTCAGGATATTTGCAGGGTTGAATAAATGTATTTGGGGTAAGCAGAATGTGTTTTGCAATTGAGGTTGCAAGGTAGTAAAAAATCATTTTGATTTTGAAAATATTATTTTAAAACCTAGTGACCATTTGATTTGATGGTGTTTCATGAGTTGGTTATGAGGTTCATATGGATTACTATTATGAGAAGTAGAAAAAGAAGAAAAATGTATAGGAGGACATATAGTAGAGCCGATTGGAACGTCATCCTGATTGACTTGAGTTTGCGATCCATGAATAAATATGGAGTTCACCAAATCAATAGTTGCAGGAATTGGAATTGGATTTGTAACAACAGGAGGTGAATGTGGTTGTGAGGAAGAGGAAAGACTAGAGGGATCATGTAGATAGAACCATCTTTTCATGTGCGAGACTTATGGATGAGAGTGTGGAGGATAGTTAGCTGTGAATGGAACAATATTTTCAATTAATACGACATGCCTAAATATATAGACTTTTAAAATGGAAATATCTAGGCAAGCATATCTAATTGTGGTTGAGGAATATCGCATGAATACATAAGGATTGGACTTGGGATCAAGTTTGGTTGATGTGTAGAGCTTTAACCATGTATAAAAAAGACAACCAAAGAACCTTAGTTTAAGAGGGTTTGTGGTAGTGTTAAATAGAAATTGAAATGGAGATTTAACACCAAAGAGTGGTGTTGGTAGCCTGTTAATAAGGTAAACTACAGATTGGACTGTCAGGGACAAAAAATGATAAGGACGAAAGCATGGTGAATAAGATTCAAAGGTTTTCCACAATGTGGCGAAGTTTTCTTTCGGCAATGCCAACTAGTTGGGGAGTGTATCCCAAAGTTCAAGAGAGTGGATTTAAGGCCAATGTATTAACCTCCCCTATCAGTGTACAATATTTTAATTCTCAATTGAAATTGGTTTTGAACGATTAGAACATAATTAGTGAAAACTTCCTTAACAATTGATTTAGATTATAGAGGAAACAACCAAGTATATTTTGTGAAATGATTAACAAAAATAACATAGAATCTAAAATTATCAAAAGATATAGTTGGAGAGGGACCCCAATCATCTAAGTAAACAACATCAAACGTCCTAGAACTCTTAACTGAAATGTCATCAAATCGTAGAAAACGTATTGCATAAACATGAATTTCAGAATGTAAAGGAATCAAAATTGTTCACTAGTAGGTTGAAAAAAAGAGACACAAGCTTTGGTAATACGAGGTTGAGGATGACCAAGACAAGCATGCCATAGATTTACTGATGGAGATGTTGATGCAGCCAAATGTGATTGAGGACAAGGTGTGACTTATTTGGCCATGTCCTCGGGCCACTCATAAAGATCACCATTACTCTTGCCTTGAAGAAGACATGCCCCCGTGCTCAAATATTTCACAACAAAAGAACAGGGAAAAAATTCAGTGGAAGCTAGATTTTTCGTATAAAATTGAAAAATAGATTTTTTTTTATAGATGTAGAAAAAAGAACATTTTGTAAAATAAAGTTTACTGCAAGAGTACGAGAAGTTAAAGTAGTGTGACAAGTATGAGTGATAGGAATTTATTTACTCCTTTCAGAGAACTTAGTTGGGGTCTAGAGAGGTTGGGAGTTGTCTGTAATATGATGAGAGTCTCAGGAATCAACAACCTAAGGGCTTGAGGAATGGTTGACAAAATTGGCATTTATTTCCATGTCATTGTGTGATTTTGACCTACAGACCTTTGCAATGTGACCAAATATAACAAAGTTGACATTGGACCCACTAGTTGTTGCTTTTGGTGGTATTCTTGTAGGTGAATGAGTTGTTATTCAGGGTAGAATGACATCTGTTGTTGGTGGAATGTTGATGTTGTTGGGCAGTAATCATGTGTAGTGACCGGGTTCCGTCGTTATAGAAAAATCAATGGGGAAATTTTTTGGGTCGGAAAATTTTTCGTAGTACCTTGAAATTTCCCAACCTAGTCTAGATGAAATCAGAGTGATTAAGGTGTAGGGAAATCTGGTAACAATCGGGTGAATTAATTATGAGTTTGATTATATGAGTGGATAGATAACTCGTTAAGGAATTCGTACGACTTTACGGAATTGAATTCGGGCGAATAGAACTCCTTGAATCGACCTTAGCGTAAAGGGTATTTTTTTAGCATCGTGGGTTAGAGGTGTGTTGTGAAATGGGGATTTTGGAATTATTAAAATAGCGCACTGTCTCGTGCAACTCGCCTTGGCATGGATTTTTGTCTCTCTGGTGGTGCCGCTGTAGCGGGGTGGTGGCCACTGTGGCGGCCCAGACGCGACTAAAGGTTGTAAATAAACCCCTAAACGACCTTATTTGGAACTTTTCGACTTTGAAAGCTAAGGAACGACCCCATACGACTTCTTCATAGTTTTTCACCATTCTTGAGGCTAAAGGTAAGCTTTTCACTCCCCGAATACATTTTTCGATTCGTAGAACATAATAGAATGGGTAATTAATGATGGGGGGGGAGGTTTTGATCTAGATTATATGGTGGAAACTTCCCTAATTTGAATACTTAGGATCATGGGTTTGATCTAGGGTTCATAGAATTGTTACTAATTTGGGTAATTAGTAATTATTTATTGATTCCCGTGTTATATTGATTGTTTGAAGACCAAGAACAAGCGGAACGAATCCAGAAATGGATGGGGCAAGTTTCTTAGGGTTTCAAACTTGTTTCGAGGTAGATAATGGTTGTGATTCTATGATTGCGTGATGTATGTTTGTTCTTGCTTCATTATGATACTTGTATGTATTTGAATGTTACATTATTGATCGCACTTGTTGTAAATGAGATAGAGGAATGATGAATGCCATGAATCATGACTTAATTGTATGATCTTGAGAATATACTTGTGATTGTGATTGTGGTGTGTTGAATGAATCTGTTGCCACGTTACGACAAAACTAACTTGGATCGGTTGCCATGTTTCGGTATAACTATGGGATCGGTTGCCATGTTTCGGTATAACTATGGGATCGGTTGCCACATTCTGGCATAATTATGGGATCGAGTACCACATTTTGGTATGCTAACTGTTCGGGTTTAGGTTCCATGAGAGGACCAATGACTTTTAATAATTGTGTATCTTGAGAAATGTGAAGTTGCTCGTTGTTCATAAATATTGATAATATTGTTATGTTCGATATATACATGTGATTATATTGTTCTAATGACTTATGTATGTTGCACTTAGTGGGATAGTCGCGTGATCCTACCAGTACACTGTGGTTGTGTACTGATACCGCACTTGCTCTTATTTTTGTTGAGTACAGGACATCTTGAGGCGGCAATTGACAGACCTCGCTTAACAGATCAGCGATCGTTCGAATTCAAGGGTGAGCGAATTCTTCCGAGCTGCCATGGGTTCTCTTTCGTCTATTTCCACCATTTACGGATTTTAGACTATGTTCTAGTTAGTTGATTAATTTATTAGATTGGGGTTTCATCCGTTCTTGTTTAGACTTGTTGAACTTTAGATGTTTAGGTAGATTGACTTTCAGATTCTAGGTTAATTATTCCGCATTTTATAGTTTGTCATTAGACTTTTGTTGGAGTTCATGGGAACTCCCTATATCTTTCTTTAGTATTTTCCTGCTTTTGTTTACTTAAATGCCTTAGTTTTTAGATTAGTTACTTGGTTTGGGTTGTAGTAGTGGTTCTCCCACTGGAGAGTTAGTGTGGGTGCTAATCACGATGGTCAGGGTCGTGACAAAGTTGGTATCAGAGCCTAGGTTCGTTGATCTAGATATACCAAAATGAGTCTAGTAGAGTCTTGCGGAACAGTACGGGGACGCCTTTACTTTTCTTCGAGAGGCTGTAAGACTTTAGGAAATCTCTTTGTCTTCTCTTGTCTCCTTTCATGCTATAACTTGATTCCAATTGGTATCTGTTGATTCAAATTGGTATCTAACCTCCTTCACTCTTTTTTATACAGATGGTTAATACTAGGTATAACGGCGTCAGGGTTGTAGCTCCCGTCAATGCTTGATTCTTAATACATACTTAATGTATGATGTGTAACGACAATTACAAAGAATGTATCAAACACATACCTCTGCATTGACATTAACTTGATGTCCACCCTCATTAACAGATACACCAACCTCACAATTAGCTACACCAACTGCATCAGCAAGATCAGTCCGTATATGTGGAGATGGTTGTTTATCGCTTGATTGAGGATCAACATTATTGTTTTCCTTGTGTCGAGATCGCATCAACTGCGAGTGGTTTTCCTTTATCAAGATTACAAGTTCCTCAAATTTCTTGTCAACCTATCAAAAAATTATTAAAAAAAACAACTACAATTAGACTCAATATAAAGAAAAAATAATAAAATCGAAATAATTACTTACATAATTCTTCAAATGATCTTTCAGTTCTTCAATATCTGGAATTACATAGTTGACTTTTTGAACATCTGCAGAACCGTGTACATTAGCAGCTGGTGTCGAAGGACCATCTGGAATAGAAAATGGCTGGTTTAATGACACATTGGACTGATTTGGCTGACTGGGATCTGACACCTTTGTTTAAGGTGTATCCCCTTTCTTTCTTCTTTTTGGTGGTGGTGGAGATGATGTATCAGACACTCTAGATGATATCCTTAACAACTGTTCGGGAAGTCTTGTAGAGAAATCATCGAAATCAGCAATGTCATTCGGTTGAACTATCTTGGGATTGACAGATGTTGTGGGGGGTGAAGAAGGAGGAGCATGTTCATCTTCAGGTAAATCAAAAGCTACAAGTTCCTCCGGTGTTGGCACAATGTTTGAACATGCATTTAAAAAAACAAAATATTTTTTAATATTAATACACAAAATTATGTATCCTAACACAGAAAAAAATGATTTTAAAAAGACAAACTTGCAAACTTACAACTATATACTTAATTATGTATGAAATGTAATATAAAATGGGATTCAATGTTACCTCTTGAAAAATGCTAGACATAAGCATTTCAAACTTTGGCTTTAAAGCCACAATCCTCCAATTGCAAATTCTAGGAATGACATCGCGTTCTTTGACAGCAATTTCAGGATTTAATTGGGATGCACATTCGTATGTCCATACGTTAAGTGCATAAGGCATTCCATATAACCGATACAACTGTTTGCTAAGATTGAAATCCTGTCGGAGTGAATCCATGAGCTTTGTGAATGCAATATGTCCCCAAGGATATACTTGATATCTACCATCTTCAACCATTAAGAATTCGTTAACATATATTGAAGAATCACCAGTTTGAGCCAAAATGAATGTATGGAGAAAGTACAGGATAGCCATCTGGAGTGCATCCTGATTGTTCTCCCAATTGCCCATCAGAAATCGTTGGACTAGATGATTCTTGCTAATACTATTAGCTGCACCAGGAAAATATTTTTGAAATAGCCTACAGGGAGTTGATTCTGGGTATTCAAAGTCTTTGGTGTCTTTACAACATAGACTAGTTCTAATTGCAAATTTTTTTATACCAAATTTCAATATACCCCCGTTTGCATGCCTAATATGCCACACCTTTGAGTTGCCTTGTTCCAATTCTAACAACAATAAACATTTACTGATTTGACCCTGAAAAATACATTTAGGGATGTCTAAATAGGGTCCAAAAATTGTAGCTCTGAACTGTTCAATTACATCATCCCCTATAGACTTCTTGAACTCCTCCAAAACAATTGTGTTAAAAGGGACACCAAACCTTATGGCATGTGTTGGTACCTTTTTAATAACATATTTGATTAACTGCAAAATAAAAAAGAAAATTATACTATTTATAATGATATCTTATGACACATAAATAAAAATACCAAATCACACTACACAACAAGTAATGATACATAATAAAAACAAGTTGATACATAGAAAAATACATGCTACCAGACTTGAACAGAAGCGTATTATAAAACTTGATACATTATACAAAAGGATGCCCTGTATGATACATTATTAATGATACCTTTTTTAGAACATATTTGATTGACTGCAAATTGAAAAGGAAAATTATACTATTTATAATGATATCTTATGATACATAAATAAAAACACCAAAACACACTACAGAACAAGTAATGATACATAATAAAAATAAGTTGATACATAGAAAAATACATGCTATCAGACTTCAACAGAGTCGTATTATAAAACTTGATACATTATACAGAAAGATGCCATGTCTGATATATCACCGACTTTTTTGTTAAATTTGACAAATATCTTTTTCATATTGGGGTTTGTCATGTATCATTTTTTATGACTGTCATGTATCATTTTTTTTATACACATATAAAATAAGGGTTTTATAAGTGTCGACTAAATCTCAAATCAGTATGTATCAACCTAAGATAGGATTTTTGTATGTATCATGATTTAACCCAATAAACAATATAACACATCTAATTAATGTATCAGTCAATTTCAGTCTAAAATAGCAAACGCAATACAAATCACAAACAAGTTTAATAAAGATTAAAAATACATACTCTAGGCAATGAAGGTCTGCAAATAGCGGGTGCTACTTTTCTTCCCCTTTTTTGGGGGTTTTTTTGCAACCTTTGATTTAGACGATTCTGGCACATCTTTGATCGACTGATTCATCAAGTTTAATGGATCATGCAAACTTTTTGATCTAATTTCTGTCCAATTTTCATCATCAGAGTCGTATATTGTTCGATTAGTATTAGAAAGATTTGATGTAGGATGTGGATTCATATGTATCAAGAATTAAGAAAAAACTTAAACAAAATAAAAAAGGAAGGAAGAAGATGAAAATTACAGTGACAGACTTTGGGAGAGATGACGGAGAAGACGAAGTTTGAAAATGGTAGGATTGAGAGAGAAATTTTTTGAAAATCAATTTGGGATAATGGTTTGTAACTGAAAAGATATTTGAGTGAATTTAGGGAGAAAAAAAAGGAGTGACATAGGGAGTGGTGACACGTGGGATGTAAAAGTTAATCATGTATCTGGAAAATTTGATATTTAAGTGAAATAAGAGATTTAAGTAATTTTTAAAAAAGTAGGGAAAAATAGACAATAAGGAACTTAAAGTTGTGTATTTAAGTTATTTATCCTATCAATAATTCTAACATATTGTTATTTAACTTTTATAACCACAATTTGAATTTAACACAATAATATTTTTTTTTTAAAAGTTACAAATGAATAGATAATTTTAAAAGATATAAAACAGATAGTAATTTATATCCTCAATATATGAACATAAATTATATCAATGCAAATGAAGAGTCTTAAAACGGGTTAAAACTGAAGATTAAATTTGGCTCAATTGAGGATTCTCTTAAAATGGATTAAGGCTTGAATGAGTTGAGATTGAACCCAATTTAAATTATCTTGAGTCCAAACCTTAAAATTCTAGACATATTAAGCGAGTTACCTATAGTTGAGCTCATTTTTGACACCCCTACTATACAGTGTCTTTGATACTTGGTGAATATACCCATAAGTAGCAAATGAAAGAAATGTCAAAATATTGTTTATGATCCCCTTGACTTCTTCATTTCTACTATAGCTTAAGTTAGTTTAGGATTAGCTAATTGTAGCTAATTAACTTAGTGGAAAAAATTGTTTTGTCTCTACTCTATGCACATGTAATCAGTTTGGTATGTCAAACTCAATCTTGTAATTTTTGTTCATCACTGATCAAAGGAGGCAGTTAAATTTTTTTTTTAAATCAAGGTTATAGTTTTTTTTCAAAAAAATCTACTTTACTATTTATATTCATCAAATTCATTATTTTTTTGTAACGAATCATTTGGTCGTTTGAATACTAGAGCTTTTTATTGCATAAAAGACTCTTTCGATAGATTTTAAATGACTATTTTGGACTATTTGTAACTATAATTATAAATTTAATGGGGTAGTTTTAATAATTTATTTAGTTGACGAATATTTATGTAATAATTAATTTTTATTAGTTGATGGTTAATGAGTTAAATTCATAATTTATTTTAATACCTAAGTCTGACCAATATAGAAAAATAAGTTAAGGAGTTTATTAATTTTTAGTCATAACGCAAACTGATTGCGGCATAAACCCTTAAAGGAGAGAACGACAAGATCTATCGCAGGTAAACAAATTTCAATTGAAATCTATTCCCTGCCAATTTTAATGGTTGCTTGAATATAGTATTATTATTATTAGTATGATATTATGGGTAGAAGTTAATGGAAGTATAAACTTAAACTTACAAATTTGGTTGCTGTACTACAATTCCTTATTATTATGATTATTACTAATATTTTAGTGGCTAATGAGGAATGATGAATGGAATTGGGGGGCTAATTATAGGCCAATGATTGGATAGTAATTTTTTTGAAAATAATTTATAGGAATAGGGGTGTATCAATTAAGTTCTGCATTTTTTTTTGTTTCCCCGTGATTTGAGAGGGTACTCCATAGATTGGGTTATAGTTGTTGCCACATGTTTCGTAACTAGTGGCTTTAATTTCGAATATTATTACTTAGACATCATATTATAAATCAAGTTTTAATATATTAAGATCGGTAATTAAATATTAGGTGTATTGTATTACTTGAATACCATTAAAGTTATGATAATTGGAGGAATTAAGACTTATCCTTAGGTTTGAACTTTAGGAAATTGATTATAAAATTAGGTGAGTTGTTGGGTCTAGGTTGGACATAAAATAATATGAGTATTTATAGACTCGTTAACTTACAAATTATGCATATATACTTGATAGATTGGAAAGGTTCGGAGGCATTGAGGAAAGGAAAAGTATTGGAGAAATAGCTTGCTTGACTTCGGTTCTTCGGTGGAGGTAGGTTATGGTTTATTCTATTTGATAGATAGACTCTTAATAGTGATTGATATGCATTGAGTGATATTGTGAAGTTCTCTATGTACTTAATTGTGTGGTTGTGTGGTTTGTGATTGGTCTGAAATCATGAGACCGTAAAATTTATAATCTTGAACCCTCTCTATCGAAGTAATGCCTTGAATAAAGAAGGCTTGATGAAATATTGTTAATGAAGTGAAAAGTGGTGATAATAATCGATAAATTAACGATATATTTGATCGGGTGCCACCTTCCGACATGATATTATTAGATCGGGGTGTCACATTCTGATACGATATTAATGGATCGGGGTGTCACATTCCGACACGGTATTATTGGATCGGGTGTCACGTTTCGATATGGTATTATTGGGTCGAGATCTCACGTTCCGACACGGTAACATTAAAGAGGAAAACATATTGAATTAATTGAATGTACTTTTAAGACACAAAATTGCATCAGGTAATATGATATTTTATATATTAAATATGAATATATGTGGATTAACTTCTTCACAAATTGTTGTTTAACTGATAGTCAAAGTAATTTATAATGCACGTAGTCGATAACGAAGTGCTTATTTACTTCCAACATTTTTCTCTTTGGATAAAATATGTGGTTGTTTGATTATAGAACTGAGTAATTTATGTTGTTTTTTTCTGCAGATTTCAAAAGGACATCAGAGTGTTGAACCATAAGCTAAATTATCATTTCCTTGATTATATTTCATCACGTAGTCGATAACGAAGTGCTTATTTACTTCCAACATTTTTCTCTTTGGATAAAATATGTGGTTGTTTGATTATAGAACTGAGTAATTTATGTTGTTTTTTTCTGCAGATTTCTAAAGGACATCAGAGTGTTGAACCATAAGCTAAATTATCATTTCCTTGATTATATTTCATCACGTAGTCGATAACGAAGTGCTTATTTACTTCCAACATTTTTCTCTTTGGATAAAATATGTGGTTGTTTGATTATAGAACTGAGTAATTTATGTTGTTTTTTTCTGCAGATTTCGAAAGGACATCAGAGTGTTGAACCATAAGCTAAATTATCATTTCCTTGATTATATTTCATCAATAAATACTTGAACCTTATATTATATTCAGGCAAAACAAAATACATAATAACACAAAGTGTTGGGCCCGTGCTTGCACGGGCAAATTTCATCCAGTAAAAAAATAAATTAAAGGTTACAAATTTTTTTTAAAAAAATCTACTTTACTATTTATATGCACCAAATTCATTATTTTTTATTAAATTTATTTACAAACTAACAGTGAATTTTGATTTTTTTATTAAATTAAAGTTTGATCAATAAAAGTTATGATTTCATATCATGATTTTAGGCTTAAGTCATCTCCGGCCACCTAAAGTTGTCCGCATAATTCACTTAGACACTTCAACTTATCCCTATGCCAATTGAACACCTTATTTGTTCAAAAGTCATTCCTATTAGACACAAAATGCTGACATGACAAAAAACGTGTGCTTCACTTTCTTTGAACGCGTTAATTATCAAAAAATAATATTTTTTTCTTTTTTTTTCCCTTAACTTATGCACCTGAATTAATAAAAAAGGAAAAAATTAATTAACAAAAAAAAAAAAAAGCAGTCGTCTTCTTCCCCATCCCTGCATCTATTATTCCACCATTTTCATATGTACACACCCCACCCCCTCCACCTCTCTCTTTCTCTCACCCACTTCCATTCTTCTTCTTATTTCCCTTTTTTATGTTAATTTACGTCTCAAATATCTCGATGAAGCTCAATTTATTACATGAAAAAATCTGAATTGATTTTTTTTGAAAAAAAGTTTGTTATTTTTTTTTCCAATTCTAATAAATAGTTACTAATGGATAGATGATGAAGGCAATGAGTAAAAGATATTCATGCTATCGAAATGAAAGAGAGTGAGTATTTAGTTTGAGTGGATAGCAATGGTGTATTTTGTACTGCCGACGCCAACGAAAGAGAAGAAAGAGGTAGAGCGATGGTTTGCTAGCGCTGGTGCTGACACCGGCTCCGGTGGAAGGGGAAACCAAAACTGGGTCTATCGAAGAAGAAGAAGGGAATGGGGGCGGGGGGAGGGGCTGTTAATTAAAAAAAACTTTTTAATTTTTTAAAATACTTTTTGGATTATTTAAATAGAGCTTTTAAAAAAATTTGAATACAATACCACGTGTCATCATTTTATTGGTAAATCGATTTTGTATTCACGTTTGAGATACACACATTTTTATTTTTCAACTGTTTGTCAGTTTATGTCAAATAGGTAAAAATTTCTTAAGATTAGAGTGTTCAATAGGTACAAACCTTAGTTGAGGTGTCTAAATGAATTATGCGGACAACTTTAAGGGGCCGCAGATGACTTAAACCCATGATTTTATATTGCATGACCAAACATGCCTAAAATTATAATTGAAAGTTTCCCATTGTTGTAGATTTAGTTAATAGGTTAAATAATAATAATAATAATAATATCACTGAGCACAAAAGTTAAACTGACAAGAAAAAACAGGAGGGCAAAACGTGAAGTGTCCAGTCACTTCAATTCAGCCTGGAATTTAGTGAGACACAGAAAAGAAAGTAGAAGAGATTTTGATTTCATATGGGCAAGGGATTGCCATGGAAAATCAATTTCTTTGTTTGGAGATTATGGCTCAGGAGAATTTCCACTGATGACAATCTGAAAAAATTGAAAATTCAGATTGTATCGAGATGCTAGTGTTGTGAAGCAAAAGCAGAAGAAACCATGACACATGTTTTTCTAACAGCCCCCATAGCCAAGAGGTTGTGGAGGCAGTTTGCTATTTTTGCAGGTATAAATATGGAGGACATGCACCTACAACAACTCATTATTGAATGGTGGAGTCTAGGAGCTAATCCTAAAATTCAACTGTTGTATAGAGCAGTCCCAGCAATCATGATGTGGACATTATGGAGAAGGAGAAATACTTTAAGCATAAACAGACGGTTTCTTTTGAAAGCATGGTGGAGCAAGTAAAGGAGATGTTGAGGAAGCTAGTAAAAGGAGTGTATCCTTGGATAAGACCAGAAAAAGCTAATTGGCCACAGTTGATAGTAAAATTGCAGAAATATAAGCCCAAGCTATATCTTTACAGTGTAGTTTGGCAAAGGCAAGAGAGACAGAGTAAAATGTAATACAGATGATGCAAGTAAAGGTAATCCTGGAGATAGCTCCATTGGATTTTGCATTAGAGATCATGAAGGTAACTTACTATATGCAAAGGCAAATGAAATTGGAGTGACAACAAACACAGAGGCTGAATCAATAGCAATCTTGGAGGCTTTGCAATACTGCCTGGGAAAGGATCTAATGGGAGTTATGGTGAAAACAAACTCTTTAAGCCTAAAAAAGATGATTGAAAAACAGTGGAATGTACCATGGGAACTGGTAGAAAGGGTTGAGGAAATAAGAGTTCTTGTACACAAGCTACAAGCTTCACTAACTCATACATTTAGAGAAGGAAATTTGTGTGACAGACACTTTAGCAAATGAAGTGGTGGAGTCACAAAGCACGAAGGAATACAACACTTTTCAAGAGCTACCAAGTTCAATCCGAAGACATATTAATTTAGATAAAACGCAGGTCCCAAACATCAGAATCAAGACAAGAAGAATCATAACACCAAAATGCTGATAATAAGGAGGGGAAAAAAAAACATCAACAGTCAGGAAAAAGGGATCGCACACAACAACAATGAAGCTAGAAAGAAGAGCATCTTAAAATGGAATGACGAGCGTCCTCAACGACTTACCAGTTTTGAGGAAACGGAGCAACAAGTAACAGTCACCTTGGGAAGAACTCTCACCATCTGAGGAGCAAAGAGGAAAAGAAATATATAGGTCAATAATTTAAAGGATATACACAATACAGACAAATTGGAACGAGTCGTACCATGAGCTAGAGAAGTCAAAGTCTCTAAATTGGTGGTGCAACCATGAGAGAAAATACTCCAGATTCCCTGCAGATACAATTAGATTGGAAGAGAAAGTATGCCTCAAGATAAGAGTACTTCACCTGGAGGAAGTACAACAGTGGAATAGATTAGGGAAGAGTATTAGAAACCCTTCAGCTCTTCATTTGGACCGGTCTTTGTTTTTGGACTTTGGTCATTTTGTTTTTTATGTTTCATTTGGACCGGTCTCTGTTTTTTGGACTTTGGTCATTTTGCTTTTGTTATTTCATTTGGACTGGCTATGCCTACGTAGCTTATCAATAAAATGGTCTCTCGACTAAATAAAAGAAAAAAAAGTGTCCAGTCATTTAGCACAGAATCACGGAAAAAATACTTTAAAAAAAAAA